>JASDQU010347208.1:0-12357 GCA_032191745.1 Picea mariana
ATTAATGGAGGAAAGAGGGGGATGGACGACACTTGTGCGAAGGAGAATATTTAGAATATTTTTATTAAAACTTAATTTAAAAGGGATTTAGGGAAAGTGTGAGGTTTGGACAAATCTATAAAATAAAGGGAAGATGAGGAAGAAAAGGGGGGATTGGTTGTTAGTGTAATGTTACGCTGCTGGAATTGTGACTTGACTGATTCCTTGTGGGGAGTTCGGATTTTTCCACCTCGGATAAGAGTGGTAGCTCGGCCTTGCGAGGTGAGCTGGGAAGCTAGACGTACCATATGGATAGTGTGTGGCCCCTTTACGGCTCGGAGGGATAAGGGGGAAGCAGAGTACCCCTAGCATTTGGCTGGGAGGTACCGATGAGGTCTCGACAGTCGGCGAGAGGGAGTGGCACGGAGCGCGCGGACGTCAAACAAGGTGGGCGATAAGGAAAATGTACGCTCATTATTTTGTAGAGTAGAATGCATTGGTAACTTATGCTTGATCTGTATGTTGGTTGTAAATGGAATAATTCGGTCTTGAGCCCCTTCCCATTCATTGTTTACCTAAATATTATGTGGTCAACATTCTGGTTTGGGTTTATTGTTCCTTGGTTTGGACCTTGTGCTTGCACAATGGCCTTCATGGCTTTATATTCCAGAGATGTGATAAGTGTAAACGTCTACCTGTGGTTGCTTCTTGTATTTTGACTTGTTTTATTTTCTACGTTGTCGTCATGTATGTGGTAAAATCCTTACTTTTGTGCTGGTAGTTGTGGTAACATTTGTAAATCTATCTATACACATGTTATCCCTATTGTGGTAAATCGGCAGGGTTGAGAAAGAAAATGTAAATATATATTAATAAAATGGTTGTAATTCCTCTGCGTTTTATTTTTGGTTGTAATTCTCTGCGACCTAGTGGAGAGTAGCCTCACATTTTTACCACTTGATCTCTACAATTGGGTTTTTATATCTCTGCATTGTGTTGTGTTTTTCAGCAAATTGGGGAAAGTTACCCACGCAGTTTCGACCACATAATCACTACATTTTCGTGTTACTTCTCTCTGCATTTGCGTTGATGTTTCTCTGTGAATTGGGGGCGAATACCCACCCGATTTCAATAACCCTGATCTCTGCGATTTTGGTTTTTACATCTCTGCGTTTTTCTTTATTTATTTTATGGATGAATTATTTTAGGACCCCGACCATGAATTCATAATTATCTCCTCGGATAAGCATGTATTCACCTCCCTTTTTCAGAACGTGATTCATCATTGGGTAATAAGTTTATGGTTACAGGTTGTTATTGGGTAATTTTTTTTTTATCTGTGCATGCTTTATTACCTCTGCATGTTTTTCCCAGGGTATCTCCTTCCTGGCGATTCTTCCATTAATCGCGGCTGACCGTTTCCCTCTGCTGCATGGTAAAGTTCCTGTAGGGGACTGAAATTTCCTTTACAACCATGGCCTGATACCCACGTTTTCCCTTTTCCTCATTTTTTTTTTCTGTCAGAAAAAATCTCTGCATGGATGGTCGTATAGTTCTATAGTCAACTAGAGTTCACCTCTTGGGGCGAATTTATGGTTACTTGCTTGAATTTACCAACATATTTAATTGCTTGAATTTACCGATATGTTTTAGTATATAATATACACTTGAATGCACAATACATAATTTCTTGAATGCACCGTGTATAATCTACGCTCCTTATGTGATTTGACGTGAGGTTTAAACAATTGACAGAACAATTTCAACTGTAGCAACGCAAAATTTAATTGTGGGTAGGGATTTTGTGAAATTAAATGCATTCGGGTTATAGTTGCCTGAGTTTGCCCCTGCCCGAGTTCTTGCTTTGTTCTTACCCAACAATGCCAATTTTGAAGGCTTATTTCATCTGCACTTCCATATTGTGCCTTGTCACCTGCTTACGATGACTACCCAATTATAGGATTTTTTCCTTATCTTTAAATACAGAACTAACTGCTTGTCATGAGGGCCTTGCTTGTGATGAGGGACTTGATATCGCTTCTCGTTTTTGTAATATTATCATTCTAGTTAATATGGTTGCCTAGTTGCAGATCTATGGATAGAGTGGTTCCACCACACTTGCCTTATCCCCCCAAATATTATAAATGTCCATAGCTCTTTTAGCATAGAATGAAATAATGAGAAGTTAAATTTTATGTGTTAATATGTAAATTGTGATGTCCTTTAAGGCTAGGTACAATATGTTATTATGTTGTTAGTGATTGGGATCCTTCCTTATTTCCTTTATAATTAAGTCCCTTACCTTAAGATACCTTCGTATAGGGTTGTAATTTATCCTTGAAGTCTTGTGTTGTCAAAAGGTATTAATCCTTTAATCCTTTAATAGATAAATAAAGAAGCCCTTACTTCCTTAAATTGCTCTTTAAAATTTGATCCTGAAGTATTACCTTGGAAAAATGTATATTTTCTTTAAATGTGTGGATATGGAATTGGTAATAAATGCTTGATTTAACACCTGAGTAAGACGATTCATTTATTTACGTTACCTAGTAAGCTACATAAGAGTGCTGCTGGTTATATGCGTTCAATCACTTGATAAGCGATGCCTGACTTAAATGAGCTTGATCTTAACAAGATACTGATCGTACTTAAAGAGTTTAGACAATTCAAAATCAGAGCTATGCCCTAGTGTGTCTTGCTATTCTTCATATAAATCCTATTGCTCAATTGGATTTTGTTTTATTGCGTATTGGGTTTTTCTGTGTTGCCCTTAATTCTGGGAGGCACCCTTATCCGATGGGTTCCTTCTGCAGGGTTCTTTTATTTGATTGGCTTAAGGTTGGGCTATTAAATTTAGGGTTAATAAAGTTGTTGTTTATTTCTATGATGATGTTTAGGGTCAGGTTAATTTCAGGTTTAGTACTAAAATTGGAATTTTCCAAACTCACAGTTGTATGATATCATACCCTTCGATCTGATAAAGCTAGTCGCTCTGTATATAAGTCTGTGGGTGTGGTTATTTTTTGTGTAAAGAATCTTGTTCCCTATCAAGAGTCTCAGGCCCTTTAAAGGCAGGGTTTCCACTCTTGCGACACACGTGTAAGGTCATATCAGTAATCTTGGGCTCTTTAAAGGCAGAGTTCCCACCACTGCAACCTCCTGACAGAGATTACTAGTTTCTGCCTAAGCAGTCGGCCAAGAGCCTATCTTAAATTCTCTCTCTCTAGAGCAGAGAACTAAGATTAAATGCCCTGCTTTCCTGTGCAAAAATAGTAAAATATACTACTATGGATTCTTCCACCTCTGTTCATAATGTACATAACACAGTATGTCGTTTAATGCTTGCAATTGCTTGTTGTGTGCCTTATGTCTATGGTCATTTAGTTCTTGCAGTTACTTGTTGTGCGTCTTATGTCTTCTTGTTGTGATCATCGTGGTTGTGTCTTGTTAGTCGTCGGGTGGCAATGTAGAGTCAAGTGTGTCTATTTCCTTTTTACACGCACGCACACACTTTTAAAAAAAAATAATTTTGCACATGTTATCAGAGTTGTTGTCATAACGAGGAGGTTGTTACACAAACACTCATAATAATAGAAGGTTTTTCCATTGCTTCCACCATGCCTTTTCCATTTAACACAAGGATGGCATATAGCTACCATCCCTTGCCCATTATATTTTGTAGTTGCAAGGAAGAGATGAACCCCAGAGAAACTCCCTAGTTTCGACCCACAATCACGCGTCTCTATCACTCGTCATTGACCATGATTAAATGTTTCATCTTACAGTTGAGTATCACCTCATGCGATTCCAACCAGTCCATACTGATCATGTAATGAACCCCACATTTACCCATAATTTGTTTTTCTAAGGTTATTATGAAATACTTTCATTTATTCTTTAACATTTCTTAATGATACTATGATGTGATTTAACACTACTTTTTATTTTCATTCTTTACATTTAGCATATCCTTGACAATTGGAAATAAAGAACTCTAACTTATTCCTATTCTTAAGGAAGGTAGTTTGATACCTAAGAGAATGTAACTATATACATATATAGTTACTCACCATAGAGTATGCATTCAATTTGCGCAAGCTATTTATATACATATTATGGAAAACAACAAATGCACATTTTGGCACTCGCTTTGTATTAAGAAATTTATATATATTCACCATCGAGTAAACATTCAATAAGGGAAAGTTATATACATACTATGGAAATAAATAAATGTGTATTTCTATACTGGCTTTGAATTAATGAAATTATCCCCTCAGACTTGTGTGACATAACACATTCTATCCACATGGCATTCGACACGTGATAGTATTAAGGCCTAGAACAATTGAATCAAACGGTTGGGTGTTTGTTGCTTATTCTTAGTTGTTTACTCCACTCATTAGGAATAAACCTATAAGTAACACTAGAACAGGGAATAATGGATTTGGAATGAAGTATAGAACTCTAACTAAACTATAAACTAGAACTAATATGTCATTACACTTGTCCTAGTCTGATAGTATATGACTATCATTGGCAGGGTTCAAGCCAATGAAATTTATGGAGGCCTATAACTCATCTCCTTGGGACCATCACTTGTTTACTTTGTCCATAAAATTGCTTCCACATTGATATAATCACATGGGCTAGGTAAAAATCTGTATTAATTCCATTAAGCTTAACCTACGGGGATTCTCCCAAGTCTATTGTTTCACCCATCCTCTCGGCTCTATGTAGCTTGCCCTTTGTTTACTGTGATAACCCTCTTTCAGTGTTTCATGGTAGCATAACCATCACTTTGGTGGAGTTGGGCTCACTCTAGTAGAGAAGAGCATGGCGGACCACATGTATCAAATGCTACCATAAACTAGGTAAGGATTCTCTTGTTGTTATATATCCGAATCTCAATTTTAAGAAATGTTTTTCTGTATGTATCAGTTCTTTCAGAAACTCTTAAGAGGGTCTGGTGTAGAATTTTGGTAATGGCATTTCACTGAGTTATGTTTTGGGGTTTACTTTGGTTTAATACCTATCCTTCGTATTGTTTTCTCGGACCATGCGTGATGACGACTTACTATATTTTAAATGTTTCTTTGTCTAAATTCCTCGAACCTTACGAGCTCGAGGTAAAACAATAGTTCGTACTTGATCCCTTCAGAAAATCTGTTACTTCAGTATAGCTTAAAAATCGATTTGTTGTTTTGACTGTGTGCTATGTTGTTTTCTCGGGTTTTCTACCGTAGTCGGGAACTGGTTTTCACAATTGTGTGGAGGAGCGTTTCCTTATGAATTTCATGTCATTGAGTCTTTCCCTTTTGTTATAGAAACGCCGATATCAAGTAACTATGGATTTTTTTTAGTGATATCCTGTAAAGTCTATAAATGTATGAGGGTAAAGTCTTGGTACTTGTGAAGATCCTGAGTTGTTTCTTTGAATGGAATAACTAGTTTTCTTTTATATCCCTACCTTATGAAATCACGAAATGCCTAAATTCTTGAGTATGCCAGTAAAACTTGGCCTTTACTACATTTGATGTATTCTAGAAAAAAAAGTGTGGTAAAATGTTAAAGAACTCATGAGATAAATCTTTGCAATACAGTTAATTACGTGAGAACTTATTTCTTGGCATGTTCAATTTAATTCGTGTTATACAAAAATTTAAATGAAATTTCTTTTAATCTACAGTTCTTTCCCTTAATCTATGACACTTTTGTACTAGTATAAATACCATTTTTGTCTCTCGTCATTTCATCTTATTTCGAGCCTTTGGGACCTGGCCAAAGAATTACCTTGTTTGTTGTCCTAAAGGTTTACATGTCTTAACTTCTTTTATCAAATCACATCCACGAAAGAAAACTCAAGTTTATTTAAAATTCTATTCGTGATGTTTATTTCAAGAGGATTTTGATTAAAACAAGAATAATTTTGTAACCTCATTATATGGTGAGTTGGGCAAATCTTCAGGATCCCGGATTGACAGTGTACATTCTTCATTATATTTGTTTGGATGATGTATGATTATTCTCTTTCTGGAAGTATTGCTAAATGTTTGGTTTCTAAAATAAAATGATGGGCCCCTTTTGACTACAAGGGTACCCGTTAGGCAGTCCTTGCCTCCTCCAACCCCCCTTTGGTTTGTGGATGACGTTTTCAAGGATGTTGAGGAGGAAGACAACTTTTACTTTAGACCCCAAGTTAAGTACAGTCCAAAACTTTCCTGTGTTGTCTCTTTTATAATTATTTTCCTTGGTAAGTTAATTTTACATTCATCATATGAATTTCAATTGCTTCCTACTAAATATTAATTGAAATTCTCTTGGTCTTTTTAAAGGATTTGTGTGCATGAAATCGTCGAATTTTGGAAATTTTCTTACGCAAAGGGTACTCGGGTTCCTTTACAGTAGTCTCAGAGTTTATCAATCCATGTTCTAATAAGCGAACTAACTGTCCAACCTAGAATATCGTTATTGTGGAGGGTTCAATCCAGGCTCCTATAGTGACTGGTTAACAAATATATTCAGTTGTTGTAATGATGTTTCATTGTTGGAAGATTATAAACACAGTAATTATGTAGGGTTGAATACACCTTTGTTTTCTGGCCTGATTTTGGGATATGTAATAAGTTTAATTACATCTTCTCTATACTTATATAACACAGTCCCATTTACAGTTAATACAAAGAAAATATCTTACTCAAGAGATAGAATAAAACTGTGAGAATTATACTACATTTTATTTCATTTCAACAACATTTGAGTCAATAAATCCATTCATCAATAATTAAAGAGATGCATTATATCAGTCATGAAACACTTAACATTCAATCAGAGAAGGAGTATATGGACATATGTGAGCAATTATCATACAACAAATGGAACAACCAAGTTCTTCCCAAACTTAGAAGGGAACAGCCAAATCTACTTGCACCACTCACCACCTATCCTGACCATGAATCCATGAGGGCGAACTATAGAACTCCTCCTCAACTATAGTCCTTCTATTTCAAAAAAATTATCCTTGCCTCACACTCAGAAAATAGTTTTCATAATAGCAAGAGATAATTATTTTCCCGAGCATACTAGCCAACGCCTCCTCCCATATGATATATATATATATATATATATATATATATATATCCAAAAGCAATTGTGCCTAGGTATTTTCCCCTTGGAAATTTTCATAGATTTCAAAATACATCATTTTCAGGGGGTGACAATGGCCAAATTCTTGATTTTCCACTTGTAACATTCAACTCTGAGGCAGTTCGAACATGTTCCCCCCTCATGGAGTCATGGTCATATGATTTTAACCTAGTTGTTCCATTTGTCCATCAACAATAAATAAAAAATATTTGTTTATTACAAGTGTCATAGTCAAAGAGTTAGTTGAATCAAATAAAATCTTTTCCCAACATTCATACTCATAAATTAAAATTAACAAAATTCAAAATTCAAAATTTCCATAAATTGCAATAATTTTCCAATTTCGAATTTACCAAAAACGGAAATAAATTCCTAATTATTTTCAAACTTAAAAATATTTTATTTTGGGGGATGTTACATCCTTTCCCCCTTCAATAAAACATTTTCCTTAGTGTTCATCCCTTCCTTAAAATAGGATCGGATGATATTTATGCAACTCTCCTTCCAACACCCAAGTGGCCTCCTTAGGACTAAAGTGCTTCCATTGGACTTTTACTTGGGCGATTGCTTTGTTCTGAAGTTATATTTCTCTCCTTTCATGAATGTGTAGAGGTTCCACTTGGAACTCGCCTTCTGGTTCCACTTGCACCAAGTTCCAATCGATCATATGATTACGATCATGAACATAATTCTTTAACAAAGAAAGATGAAATACATTATGAATTTTTAGATTGGTAGGAAGTGCAAGTTGATACGCCATGGGTCCAATTCAAGCTAAGATCTCGAAAGGACCAAAAAACATGCGTGCCAACTTGGCACAATTCCCTACCTTTAGTGAACTTATTCTAGCCTTGAATTTTAAATAGATGTGGTCTACCACTTGAAATTCTAGGTGTCTTATTTTCAGGTCCGCTTAGCTTTTCTATCTTTCATGTGCCTCTTTTAAATTTTGTTGTGCGTATTCTTCCTGGAGACTTTATAATACCACCATGAATCTGTCAAATCGGTTATCCCATCTAATCAGATTTGTACACTTTCTTTCGTACAGTATTTTGAAGGGGCTCATCTTAGCCAAAGTTTGCTAACCATTGTTGTACGTAAATTTCACCAAGTGTAGGTAGTCTTCCCATTTGATTGATTTTGTCATTGAGTACATGCGTAGCATATCTTCTTCGATTTGGTTTTCTCATTTGGTCTAACCATCTATTTGTGGATCATAATTGGTGATGAAATTCAGGTTAGTATATAACCCTCCAAAGAATTATTTCCAAAAAGTAGATGTAAATTTTACGTCTCTATTTGAAATCACCATTTTAGGAATACCATGTAATCTAAAAATTTCTTTCATGAATATTTCAGCAATGTTAATACCTTTAAAGGTAGACTTTAGAGGAATAAAGTGTGCAGACTTACTAAGCTTATCGATTACCATTATAATTGAATCATTTTGTTTTTGATTTCTAGGAAAGCTTGTAATAGATTCTAGTGATATAGTCTCCCATTTCCATTCCAGCACAGGTAAGGGATGCAACAAGCCAGCTGGAAGTTGGTGTTCGGCTTTCACATGATGACAATATTGACACTTAGCTAAGTATTTTGTTGTTCTTCTCTTCATATTAATCCAATAAAATATCTTCCTTAGTGTTGTTACCATTTTCTGGTATCCCAGATGACTAGAATATGGTTTCTTGTGTACCTCGTCCAAAACCATTAACTTTAATTCAACTAAATTTGTTATGTATATTTTGTTTTCAAATCATAGTAGACGATTTCTGTCCAAACTCATATCTATTTTGTTTGAATTTTTTGTATTATTCCGTAAATCTGCCACTGTTTTATAAATTTATAAATTTTGTAAATTATAATCTCTGTGAAAATAAACCATAATCGTCATATACATAGTAACACATGATATCATTCATAACTTAACCATTATAAGAATTATATGATATTCCTTCTTTGTTTGTCTTTGTGTGTCTCTTTGTATCAATTGTTTTTATTTTTCTACATTAATTAATATTTTGGTGATCTAATACTATCAAGACACTGTCATTACTGAATTCCATGCATACATATAACCTAATGATTAGGATTAAGGGATGTTCTCGTTGTGTTATAAGAGCCTGGTTTGTCATCGCATTTTCTTCCACATACATGATTTCTTTGTTGGAGTGTTTTGACTTCTCAGTTGGTTAGTATGGTGCGCATGATCATTAAAAATGATTCTTAAGGTTGTTGGTGTTTCTTTTCCCTAGTATTATAGATCATGATCATTGAAACTTATATCATAAAGTTTCATCAAGAGAAAGTTTGAAAGGAAAAGAAAGAAATTCCATAACTTGTACTCATAAGATATGTTTTTTGGAATTATGTACATGTTTCGCGATCTCCCTTAAGACAGTTGTAGAGAATAATCTGGTTGCGGTAATAGTGCAGAAAATTATTTTTAAAACGTGTCAATACTTGAAGATTGAGAATCTCTTGTCAAAATAATTGATTATTATTGTTATTTACAGTCTTAATTCGAGAAGCTATTATTCAACAAATGAGATCATAATTTGAGCATTGTTCCATGAAGGAATCTTGAGATCATTGAAGGATATCTCAAAACCGTGAAGAAAGTTACCAATGTGAAGAAGTTATACCAGGATTGACGGCATAGGATAATTACTACCTTAAAGGAGTAAATGAGATCCTCCAATTAGTTTCTCCCTCAATATGTTTCTTATTTGGTTTTCTTCATATTTTTGTGTATAGGTCCCGCAGGTAAAAAAAAAATACATGGAAGAATGGCTACACCTTCCATTATTCTATTTTATAGAAATTGAATGGTTATGCCATCCATTTGTCGGAGGTATATAACTAAAGCCTCAATCTCCTATTGCAAAATTAATCCAAGGTTTTGAAAACTCTATAACTATTACAAGCAACCGATTACAACCATTATGTTTATAATGGAAAACGCAAATTCGGTCGGGATAGGTAAAAATTATCTCTGCCCATTTTTTAAAAATTATTGTGTGTTTAATCAAGGGGATTAAAAGTTGGGCTCTCTTAACCCCATGTCTCAGAACTAGAACTACGAAAAGGGAGTTTCCAATGCAACGATGTGTGTTTTGAATAATCAAACATACGTAGTAACATGGTAACTGTATCACAGTATCCTTTTATAAATCACACATCATGCTAAACCAATGAGTATCCAAGACCTGCCTGCAATTAAACTCATCAGAAGGAATTACAGAAATGAATTACAAAAATGCCCCTGAAAATAAGTAACCAAATATGTGATCATTATCACAGTTATTACGGGCCTTCATTACTTTTTATTAGTAGGAAGCAGTAGTAGATCTTAATTGTCAGAAGGAGTAAGAATTTTAGAGAAAAGGAAATTACTGTTGAGAGGTTGATGACATTTAAAATCCATATGTTTTCTATTCATTTCTGATAAAGATATCGCATACAAGGGATAAAGGAAACACATATAACGGTTTAAAAACAAAATGAAAGCAAGGTTTGAGTCTGGGGCTCATTCTAGCCACGCGATAAAAATGGAGACAACCTCCATGAAGAAAACTGAAATGCAGCAAGAAAATCGCAGCCAGAAATAAATCATTCATAGGAAGAACTAATTCATTCGCAGCATAAAATTCACTACAATAAATAAGCCAATCACAGTGAAATAAAACGTTTGGAGAACTCAAGAGACATCCCCAAAATCACAAGGTATTTTGTTCGATGACTTTGGCCATGCAAAGAAAATACGAAATAGTTTATGTTAAGCCAACAACTTCTCACTAAGGCATGTACTCCTGACCCCATTGCATTGTGCTTAATATACGCTTGTTTTTGAAATAGCAATGGAGATTCACCCTTGCACACAAGTATAGAGTCATTTTGCTTGGGGAAGAATATAAGATCGTAAATCCTAAGTTTCTCTATGGTCTAAGTCCAATATAATATATAGATATATATACAAATGTAAGGATAATTTTAGGAATGAATGGGATGTTGGAGTGATGGAATTTTATTCACTTAGGAACTCTCTTCCTTGTGTATAGACTGGATAGAAATGTCAATGTTGATAATCATAATATAAGAAAACTTATCAGAGTTTATTAATGGAGATAATTGTCACCTTTCCCTAATTACGAGTCTATTAAATGAATTGGAGATTTATGTTCTTTAGATTTTTTTTTTAATTGGTAAATTTGAGGTACATTACAATATTCCACTTGTTTTTAGCATTAAATATATTAAAATTATATTTCTCATACATCTCTCCATCCAATAGGACAATTGGCAAGTCAAAATCTTGCTCAAAAATCACAAATATAGTCATTACATACTTTAATAATATCCATTATGAATTTCCATAAATGGAAATTTATTTTTCCAATAAATAACATTAAAATAAAAAAAATTGATTCTTAAGGATGTCATAAGATATCATACCAATTGATATGCAATTCAACCTACAAACTAAAATACAACAATGAAAAATGATTGGGAGACAAAAAACTCATATTGCTACAGAGTAGAAAAAATGTATAGATCCATAGAGAAGATGCTAGGAGTAACAACAAAATACCATCAACTTTATACAACAAAAGAAGGCACCCTTTATTAGGTTGTGTGACTTTGCTTTCGACAACAAAAAGGAACCTGTTGATTTATTTATGGAGTGCCCTACAAAGTGGGATTGGCGAGCACTATTACCAATGTTACTGAATGACATAAATAACATTCTAATGGAAATTATCGAGAACCATATTCCACTACACTGGGAAATGTGGTGTATTAAATAACTAACATATGTAATTGACATGTTAATTATTTTTTTAAGAAACTCTCTATTGAACTAGACTAGTGAGGAAAGTTTACAATAGAAGTTGTTGACAAAATATGTGCCAATAGGAAGATATCCTAACATATATGTTCCAACCACTCTAATCATCAATCGTTAATTGAATACCAAACTCTCACTAAGAACGATCCACATGTGTGAGCGGAGTAGTATTGTGTTCTGATTTCTGGACAATTAACTTGTGTTGAGACAAAAGGACATTCCTTCCATTTGATTTTCATAGTTCCTAGAGTGTGTGTGATACCCCGAAATTTCAAATTCAAAACTTATTGTTATTTTTATTCTTTTGTTATCAACACATTATTGATCTTAGTGATCTAACTCAAAAAATTATTGTTTTAGTTATTATTTTATTAATAATAAAA
>JASDQU010347211.1:0-12357 GCA_032191745.1 Picea mariana
ATTCTTATGAACATTTTTCTTTCCATTAGATTTAGAACTTGAACTTGAAGAAGAAGGAGAAGAAGGAGGTGATGATGGAGGTGAAAGAGGAATATGAGGATGATCCTCTTCCTCTTCATTTTTTCCCTTTGAAGATTCACCCAAAAATGGTCTCTTCCGTTCCAGGTAATCCTCGTACAAAACTTTCACCATCTCCGACATAGCAAGGAATGTTTTCCGGAATTCTTTCTCATCCTGAGAAATCCCTTCTTCCGATGCCATCTTCTCGTTGTGAGAAGCTCTCTTTCTCAATCCAATTAATGGATTCTCTGCAACAAGCTCACCTTCACCACGCTGTAGCTTTTCCCTGGTTAACATGCAAAACTCAAATCCAAACGTCAACTAGCTATGATACCACTTGATCCATAGGATCTTTTAATGACTATGGTTGAGTTTTAATTTTGCATGCGTTAATTATCCAATTGAGAAGCTTAATGAAAGAATGAGGAAAAGAGAGGAATTATGACAGCCATATACACATATGCAGATCTGAAATGAAGTAATAAACAACAAACCATAACACGATAATTGATAACGAAGTTCGGCACAACGTTGCCTACATCTCTGGGCCTTTGTCTCTGTGGGGGAGGCTTCTTTATTTCTGTTCAAAATCTCAAAATTACATCGCAGCAGTGCCAATTGGCTACAAGACTGATCTGGTCATGTTCTTCCAGATCTCTAGAACCTAGCAAAGAAAATGGCATGCAAAACGGATGTCCGGAGCTCCCAGAAATGGCCCGCAAGCGTCTGCTCCTCAATAGCTTCCCTGCATAAAAATGGCTTTAGCTTGGCTTCCCTTCAGCATAACTCTGCTCTGACTGTCCTCCATGGCCTCAAACAGGCCTGGTTTTTATAGATCTGAAGTTGGTTATCCATCCCCAACTTCCTCCCAAAATTTGGGCTCCAAAAATGTCCAATATCTCCCAAAAATGGAGAAAATCCATTAAAACATGCATAATATCAAATGAAAATCCAAAAACTTAACAAAAAAACCCACTTTTGTATAATTTTGGGTGTAGCCCCCAAGACCTGGGCACGCGCCCCCTATTCTTGGTCACATGCATTTAATATGGCCAAGCACCAGCCTTAAAGGGATGAGCGTTGGCCCATACCCGGCGCTAGCTCCTGGTCGTGGGGCGCTTGCATAGGTCCACGGGCTATCATGTGTGCCCCGACCGTTGGTTGTAGCCCTGGTCGCATGCGCCAAACTGGAGGTGGTTCTATGGTACTTTTGGCTTAACAGACTACTCATGCTCTTTTCGGATCAGGTCCGGGTCATATGTGACCGCCCGGGAACCAAGGGCCAGCCCCTATCCGCAACATCCTGTGTCGTGGTCATGTGGTAATGTATACTTAGCCCCAGCCCTTTCTGCCCCCAACCAAACTATGACTTCAATTCAAATATAATAAATTTCATATAGTTAATAAGCACCAATAGTGGCCCGGGTGGTTAGCCCGGAGGAAGGTCGGGGGTTCAACCCCGGTGGAGACCATATAATTTTACACAACCCACGAGCCAACCACAGGGTGCCACATGGCAGCCCATGACTGGGCCACGTGGCACATCAACAACCAAACAAAAAATACCAAGTGTCGAATGCTGACTCGTCCACGTATCTGCCATGTACCCTGCCACCTGTCACCGTACCTGCCCAGTCAGCCTACTGATGTCATCCCTGCCACGTTAGCCTGTGCCATGCGTCACCCTTGCAGTAGTGACATGTGTCACCCTCTGACTGGTCCAATTGTCTATCGTATGCCACATCACCTGCCACATGTCATCTTTAGGAGCTGCCACATCATCTGTATGGTTGCACGGCCTGTACAGTCAGCCTGCCACGTGGCACTGTACGGACTGTACAGTCATCCCCTTTTTTTGCCTGTTTGGGTTTTCGGAAAAAACGCGATATCTTTTGCATACGAAGCCCATTTGATGAAGTAAATATATGGCTGGAATCAAGAAGACAAGACAGACGCAATGGTGTTGGTTTCGTCGGATTCCGAGCACTTTCATTTTTGAGCCTTTTTGAGCCCTGTCAGGCTTCTGGATCTGATTCTAGATCACTGGGTACCTCGAAGGTCCAGGCGATTGACCAAACACTTACAGTTTGAGAGGATATTCTTCGTACCCTTAAAGAGAACTTGGTCATAGCACAGAATTGCATGAAGCAACAAGAAGATCAAGGTCGCTCTGATCGTCAATTTGCAGAAGGGGATCAGGTGTTTCTGTGACTACAACCATACAAATAAACTTCCCTCAAGGTCGAGCATATTCAGAAGCTAGCACCCAAATTTTATCGTCCTTATACAGTTCTCAAGTGTGTGGGACAAGTCACATATCAGTTAGCTCTGCCCAGTCAGTTGAAGCTACATCCTGTTTTTCATGTTTCATGCTTAAAGAAGGTGATTGGAACTAGGTGCCAAATTCAAACCAACCTTCCAGAGTTAGCTGAAGAAGGATCCATTTGGCTACAGCCAGAAGTAGTTTTGGACCAACATGAGTGTCGCCTGCATCAGAGAACCATCAAGGAAGTGCTAGTCCAGTGGAAAGATACGACTCTAGTAGATGCCACTTGGGAACCCACTACCATTCTGCAGCAGTTTCCACATCTCAAGCCTTGAGAACAAGGTTGTTTTTAAGGGGGCGGACATGTTAGGGTCCTAACCCGCACATAGGTAGATCAATATATTTGGATGTAATAAAGGTCAATATTAATAAGGCCTTTCAATAAAATAGAATAAGGTGGATGTAAGAAGACCTAATAGAAGCTTTCGCTTCTAGAAGGATCTTCCTCTAGATGCTTCTCTTGATAGACATATTTAGTATAAATAAGGGTCAAGGGTATGAAAACCCTATCTTGGAGATTATTGTAACAGAGCACTGCTCGACTGGAGGTTTCCCCCTCAAAGAGGCCCGTGAACATTGCTTTCTGAATCAAAGTGTTATTTCTGTTTTTGTTCTTATATCATTACTGTGTTATTGTGGAGATTATGCTGGTTATATTACTGTTATTCTACCATTTCTAGCATTTTATTTATGTTCTGCATATTTATTATATCTGGTATCTTGTAGTTTCAAGTTGTTGTTTTTTTTTGCGTTGATTTTTCTGCTACTGTTCGTTGTTGTGCCGCATTTTTTTCTATTATTCGTTGCTGCATCGATTTTTCTGTTGTTGATTTGATTGTTGCACGGAGTTTTCTATTGTTGCACACTGCGTAAAATTCACTTTTCTCATTTTTTTCACAGAGGTTATTGCTCCCGTTTCCTGCGCGAGGTTATTGTTTCCATTTTCGTTGCGTAGAGGTTATTACAATCTACTACTACACACCTGCAGTTCACATAGGGTTGACATATATCAGCATCATGACAACTCCTCAATGAAAAAGAAAGAATGTAATAAGCGGGGAAGTTGTGAGGTTTGAGACACATATTTAAAATTTGGTAAATGTAGAGACAGTGATCAAGGTGTCCTTTGAACAAGATGGATGCATGAGATTCTATTAAAAGGTTCAGGGGTATAATTTGCATCTAAGCAAGAAATTTTCTCTAAACTTTAATGGTGTCATCACAACCATTGCATGGATCACTTTTCTAGTGTCAGAGGAGACCATATCAACTGCTTCCTATGCAAGGAGAGAAGTGGTTTAAAGGTATTCCCTTAAACCCTTCATTTTATATTGATTTCCTCAAACTGGAATACATAAATTAGAAGATTGGTGCCACCATTCCCAGGGAATATGTTTTGGAGCCTTATGAGAAGCATTTGAGGGTAATCCAGAAATAATTTACTTATGAGGGTACGTTTGACAAGGTACATCAATACCACATTAGGATCCTCGTGCATTTCACAGGTAAAATCCCCCTAAACTTACTCTTCCACCTATATAGAAGCCTGGGAAAAATGGCAGACACAATCCAAGCCAGAGTTGGCTAGCCAAAGAGTAGCCTTTTCCATTTTTCCTTGGTGAAGTTGTTGGTGGTTGAAGAGATTGGAAAGTTAAAAAGGGACTGGGATTCCTTATTGAATTCAACAAACGTTTCCCTGGATCCTAAAGGAGATACTCCCTTTTCTACTGAGATTGAGAATATATCACTCACTCAGCCAATCTTGAAGAAAAGAATAAAACTACAATTTACTGATGAACCTAAGGAGACACAGGCTCCCAGTAAACCACACACCGGGTCATCTTCTAGGAGGTTTCCCATACCCACAGTTCAAACAGAGTTTGTTGAATCTATAGCCTAGAAGATTAATGAAGATAAAGTGAAACCAGGGAAGAAAGATGTGGATGTCAAAGAGATGCAACAACAACTCAACAAAGATCAACATATTATAGCTCAACTCTACAAAGAGAACAGAGAATTGAAAAAGAAACTAATAGAAAAGACTCTTGAAGCACAAACACCACAGAGTAAAGTAAGTCATAAATTTCATACTTCATCCACAGAAGGAGAAAAGAACATAAAACAGTTGAATAAGCAACTAAGAGAAGCTCAATACTAAATCATCAAGCTCAGGGAAGAAAAGAGAATATCAGAGGAAGGGATCATGAATCATTACAAGAAATGCAGACCAGCCATAGACAATGCATGTGCAGACCTTTCTAATGCTCAATCAATGTTGAAGAGGAATGCAACTTTGCTGAGGCAAGTGGGAAATTTAAAGAGGCAGAACTTGACATTGAGAAAGGTAAACAGGACCTTACAAATACAAGTGAAATTGGATAAAGAAGCTAAGGACAAATTTGAATGTTCCCGGTCCTTGTTGCCACTTGGATTCACACAAGAAACCTCAGCATGAAGATTCATTATGTGAATTCTCTATGCAAATGTTGTATCCAGCACTTGCGCAGTAGTAACCAAAATTCATTGCACAAGGGTGACAAGGTTATCCAACAGTGCACATGATGACTCATCACAATTACATGGTCGAATTTTTCTCAAGGATCTATGATTGTAAATGATATTTTAGTTATGTTATGATTGGAAAATCGGGTTTTCTATTTTTGGTAAATCTTGTAGAGGTTGTTGTTCTCCTTGAAAGCAACCAGATCCATAACTCTAAGATGTAGTAGTTCGACCCCTAGAAACTAAGTGTAGCCTTATATTTCTATATATGTTCATTATTTTTATGTAAAGTGGGGCAGGAAGAAGTATAGGCATTTTGATATTCAATGTAATGATTTGAATCTAATAGAAATACAAATGCACAAGTCCTGAACTCCTTATGAAAAAGATTCTGATGGTGGTGATATGAATATTGTACTCTTCTTTGTATGTATTCCTTGTGTAATTACTTTCATCTGCACTTTTCTTATCTTTAAATTGGCAAATTAAAGGTCCAAAATTCATCTAATGGTTCTCTAGACTTAACTGATTCAAATTATTTTTGTCTTCTTAACTAAGGTCAGAATTCATGCTTTATGATGCTCTGATTCTGTTATGTGTTTATGTTCTTTTTTCACCCTACATAATCAAAATCAAAACTAAATTTCATCACCTTGTTTGGCCTTTGTTCCTCTGAGGAGTTCTACCTACCAGGCATTGTTTTCTTTTGTTTTCAGGGGTTGACTCCACAACCCAAGAGATATTATACCTCTTTTCCAGCAAACCTTGAAAAAACTATCTCAAACATCTAAATCTAGCCATCAGTTCAAAAGAAATATGTCTATCAAAAATCATGTCTCAGAGAGAGCCCTCTCTACATTGGAAAGGTTAGTTTCCTGTCTTAATGTTGGTTTGTAGGTTAGCTTTGTAGATTGTTTCTTCAACCCAACAATTTACTCAATGTTAATAGAATGATAATTCATTCTATCTAATAAATTGTTTTGTAGTTGTGATTGAATTGATCAGTGTAGACAATTCTAAGATCATGTTATAAGGATTTTGTACATAATGCAAGGAAAGTATGATGTACAGGAAATACTAAAAATTTGTTGGTTGAATGCAATATAGAATCATCACAGGAAAACTAGTATTCAACATGGTGCTTGCTGAAATCCAGAAGGAAGACTGCATCCTATTATTGCAACATAAATAAATAAAAATTATGAAATAGAATTTCATATTCTGGGTGTTATCACTGTAATACTTTTCAGACAAGATCCAAGTCTCAGGAATTTAGCAAGAGATACATCGTCGCATAAATTCGATAGTTTGGATAATTGATAATTTAGAGGATCGAGACATATCTGGTAGCGTATAGACAAATATAGCGGACACTCAAAAGGTATAACTCGACAGATCGTCGATTATAAAACGACCCAGATCAACGGTTGGAGCCCATATCAAGCGGTAAAATTGCATGGGACTTAACCATATAAAGGCAGACCAGGGAAACCATTATGGTCTTTAAAATGGACACGCATCGCCTCCAGAGATATGTCGAGGTGAAATGTGGGTTGCCTAAAACCACTTTCGCCAAAGCCCTGATGTCACATGTTCCTATATGTCAAATCAGACACTCATGGGGTGCCGGTGGCGGCTGGTTGAAATCAACCCATTTCACTTGTTCGATACTTCACAATCATATAATTTCAGGTGAACATTGCCATATAATGAATGTGAAAGCTAATCATTTGAAATGGATTGGCCAAGTGTGGTAAATCAACGTACCTATCAGTGACTCTGTTAGTAATTCATGATTGGAACTCTATAATTACCGATTCTCAAGTATGAAGGCATCATTTCATCCATAAGCAAAGTAATCTCCAACTCACTCAACTCTTTGATTTCAGTAAGAACGTTTCGGTGTCCAATAAATTGGGATACATGGACCAAGCTATATTCAATGAAACCATCATTCAATAAACATGGAAGATTTACCTACAAATAGGAAGGAAAGGGTAATTGTGCATATATTGGAAACTAAATTCCACACAGAACCTGCTACAGACTCAGTATTGAAGTCAATATAAATCCCATCATGAGGGACCTAATTATCAACAGGCTAGCTGCGAAAAAGAAACGAAGTAAATGGTAGAGGATAGAAAACATGCCTGAAATGACTGAAAGCATTGGGGAGAATCAACCGGCTTGGTTGGTCACTCTGAAAAAGGAAATCATTGAACTAAAATAAATTCTCAGACTAGAATAAGTACATCTCAGCATGTTTTGGACAGATGGAGGTTGAAGAAAAGGGGGGGGGGGAGATACGACAGACCTGCTCATAACAACCCCATTTATATAGGATAACTATTATCATAAATCATTCATTTTTGTAACTTATCCCTAATTTTAGAATTAAGGGAAGTCAGAATGTTTTAAATTCCACAAAAAATTCCTCTATATATATATTACCTCGAGGATATAGAAAGGATGGAAAAAGAGGAGCCTTCCCTCTGTGCAGGAAGAGCTTTGTAAATTTTGGGGCTAGAATGAATATATAAATGCAAAAGAGGATTGTGGACCATTTATGAAAGGATTCTAACTAGCGGTGATATGAGTCTTGTCTTCCCTTCTCAGTATGTGTTTCCTGTGATCTTTTATTCCATAAAAAAATTTCTTCGATTTAAATTGGAGAGTTCAAAAGCCCAGAATTCATCATTTGATGCTCTTGGCTTAGAGATTTAGGCTATGTTTATCTCTTCTAAACTAATTCAGAATTCATTCCAATAACGCTTTGATATAGTTGTGTGTTTCCTTTTCCTCTGATGCCATGCAAAATTTTCAGATATAAACTCAAACTCACTACCTTATTTAGCCTTTTCCTCTTAACAATTCATAGATTTGACAATGTATTGTTTGTTCTAGACTCCATAGCCCAAATGTCATCTCCCTTCCTCCAGTCATTTTATTAAAGACCCCCAAAACAAACCAAATCTAGCCACCGATTTCCAAAGAAGCATCAAGTGACACAAGATAGCCCTCTTTGAGTTGAGAAGGCTAGTGCCTCAGCTCTAAAGTGGGTTGAAACAATTACCTCTATCGTTTGTCTATTCAGTCGAACAAAATTTACAGAGTGTTAACATTCTGGTGTTGTTGTCAGGGACAAAATTAAAAAAAATTCCCTGGGAAGAACAACATGGTTGATTTCTAAGGTCTGAGAGTAGCAGACACTTAGGCACATATTGGTTATATTCCTGCTCTGGCAACTCCACACATCAAAAAATCATTTTGAAGGTGATTCCACTGGTAGAAGAATCTAGAAATTTGAATTTTCAATGGCGACTCCACTCTCAATGAAGAATCCAACTTCCAAAACATTATTGGTGACTCCACTCAAGTTTCAAATGTAATTCAAAGACTCCACTAAGAAATGAGATCCCTTGATAGAGGTATGAAAAGACATTATGGAAGAAAACAAGTACTTAAAATTGGGTTTTTTTCCAAGGCATTTTATTGTTTGTTATAGGTTACCTCTTCTTTTTCATTGAACATGCCAAACAAATTTTTCTTTACATGTTGCATTCTAATGATGATTATGAAAAACTTGCAATCATGTATCCTCCTCTTAAAGTTGCACATGCATACCCCGACTGTATCAATGATTTCGATAAGAGTTTTACAGCTGGGCCATGTGATGACCATGACCAAGTCGGTGAACCCCATAAATCCAAGGCCAATGTCTCTCCCCCTATTCCCAGTCCAACATCCTCTAGAGCCCAACACAGATACATGCCCCTGAAACTACCCCAGGTCCTCCACGATTTCCTTCCAAATCACCATGAATATCTACCTGTGTTTGATGGAGAAACTAATGTCATCTCAGTTGAAAAGCACATCCAAGGGTTTGAGCATTTTATAGATTTATTTGAAATTAACTATGACGATGTTTGTATGAGGGATTTCTCTCAATCCTTGAAAGGGGACACCAAAGACTAGTTTAGACATTTGCAACCAGATACAATTAGCTCATGGGAGGAATTGAAGAATGTTTTTTTTAAGTTTTGGGGAAAGAAGAAATATTTGGAGCTACAACTTGCAGAGTTCTATGCCTTGAAATGGCAGAGCAACGAAGCTATCTCTATATTCAGTAGAAGGTTTTCCAGTATTTACTACAAATTTCCTGAAGAGATTCAACCCACTGAAGCAGCTGCCATGTTCCATTATACAACAACTCTTCATCCAGATTTGTCTTTCGTTCTGATGGAAAGAAGACCTAAGTCCTTACAACAAATGTTTAATGATGCCCAGGATATTCAACAAAACATCCAGGCATGTGAATAAATCCAAAAGGAGGAGTTGGATGCTCAAAAACGTGAAAGTGAATATGAATAAGAAATGGTTGATTGGAATCTTAAACATAGAATTGACAATATCATGGGCCCTCTTGAAGTCTCAAATGCTTGTGATTGTGCTAAAAATTATATTCCACTTGTTAAAAGAAGAGGTGTTGTTCTAGCTTCTGAGCCATCCAATGATAAGCAGGGAGCTGGTTATTTTGTATATAGTCAAGAGGATGAGCTTGCAAACTAGTTTGTTGAAGAACAGATTAATGTTCCAAGTCTGTTCTTATTAGATGGCGTTGCATATGATGTTGATCTGCCTATGTATGACAAATACAAGGATGATCACAATATTGAAGACTCTCTTCTTCAGCAGTACAGTGAGGAGAAAAATATTAGATCAGCTGGAGAGAATTCTCTACCATTATGCTTCACTACATTCAAATTGTTGAAAGAGAATTCTCAGATCATTGTTGAGGCAAGCAAATTTGTGTTGATGCAAAGTCACACCAAACCAACAAAACAGATTGACAAGATATTGGAACACTCTTCTCAGACGCTTGATGACTCTATTCTTTGTTTTGAGGAAGACCTTGTAGATTTAGATATACAGTCATTGGTCGAAGACAAATCTAAAGGTGAGCATGTCTAAAAAACCAAAGAGAAGGGAAAATGTACTTATGATGATACTGAAAAAAAATGAAGAAGGTTGTGAGTCAAGTAACAAAACCCCACCATTGTTTTTTTCCTCATTCGAACTGTTGAAAAAAAATGGCATTTCAAAATAGAAAATATCCAAGCATGAAGTCGAAGGTGAAGGAAGCAGTGGGCTTATAGATAAAAACTCTCTCCCCTTATGTTTTTCTTCCTTTGAAATGTTAAGAGAAAATCATGAAATTTCAGAAAAAATAGGGACTTCTAACTATATTCACAGTAGCACTGTTTTACATGAAAAGGTTGTCATCATTAAAGAACACCAGCTACACTCACATGCATTGCACGATCATTACCTGGAAGTGTATTTCAATTCAGAATTTCAATCAGAGCTTAACCATCAGATTAAAGAAGAATTCGATCAATAAATTTTTATCAAAGGTCTTTTCCTTTCTCCTAGAACTAATGCAGATGTTCAACAATATTACCAGCAAGACAAAGTATTTCAAGGTTTCCTTTCTTCCCCTGAAAATGAAGTAGTGATCCTATTTCTGAACAACCTAGATATGGATGAAGATTTTGAAATTTCGCATATGAAAACTCCAAACATCGGGAAAACCCTAGTGGAAGAATCTTTCCCTTCTATCTTGATTCCTAAAAAGGATTCATGCTTTAATATGATTTAGGATCTCGAGACACATTATATGGGAAAGGTTTACTATCAGAATCTACCAACAATAGTGGATTACAACAAATCAATGTCTGCACCAAATCTTCTCAGGTCAGATGATGTTCTCCAGCCATGGTCACTTTATGACTCAGGAACTCCCTACTACCAGACTTCTCAACAACTCTGTTAGTTTTTTAGAACTCAACGAGTTGAATCACCTAAAAACAAAAATACAATGGAAGGAGTGAAACACGATGATTTTTTTACACATATTTTAGAAGATCCATTTGCAATCCTATTGGAAGAAATGAACAATACAAATGTCTTTAATTTTTTGAGATTTGGATTTATGGATGAATTGTTGAATGAATTAGTAGTAAGATGGATCTAGAGCAAGCTTGTGCAAAGTAGACAAACAGTGGATAAAATGATTGCATGGTTGCATTGGCATTTTGAATTCACTTGATTGAGTATTCATTTCGACATTTTAGGGTAGGTAAGAACGTATGAATAATCTTGTTGGACAAGCATTTTTCAGTTTATATTTCTAGTATCGTGTAAAGTTAGTTTCAGCAGTATATTCAGTGTTCAGTATCTAGTTGAGAGTAGGGTGCAGAGTTTAGACTTCAGCAGACACTAGTGATATGGTAGGAGCAGGGTACATGCACATGTTTTTGGATCAACCCAATGGATCAGGCACCAGGTCTACAAGTTCTTTGCTACCTCACAGGGAGGATAGCATCCCCATTTGGAGCCTATGTTATCACTGTAACAATTTTTAGACAAGATCCAAGTCTCGGGAATTTAGCAAGAGCTACATCGTTGCGAAAATTCAATAGTTTGGAGAATTGATAATTTAGAGGACCGAGACATGTTTGACAGCATATAGACAAATATAGCGGACGTGCAAAATGTATAACTCAACAAACCATCGATTATAAAACGACCCAGATCAATGGTTGGAGCCCATATCGGGCGGTAAACTTGCACGGGACTTAAACATATAAAGGTGGACAGGGGAAACCATTGTTGTCTTTAAAATGGACGTGGGTCGGCTCCATAGATACATCGGGGTGAAAGGCAGGTTTCCTGAAACCACTTTCACCAAAGCCCAGATGCTACATGTTCCTATACTTCAAATAAAACACTCATGGGGTGTCGGTGGCGGCTGGTCGAAATCAACCCGTTTCACTTGTTCAACACTTCACAACCGTATAATGTCAGGTGAACGTCGCCATATAATGAACTCGAAAGCTAATCATTTGAAATGGATTGGACAAGAGTGGTAAATCAATGTACATGTTAGTGAATCTATTAGCAATTCATGATTGGAACTCTATAATTACCGATTCTCAAGTGTGAAGGAATCATTTCATTCATAAGCGAAGTAATCTCCAATTTTCTCAACTCTTTGATTTTTGTAAGAACATTTCAGTGTCCAAGAAATTGGAATACATGGACCAAGCTATATCCGATGAAACCAGTCATTCGAGCAACATGGCATATTTACTTACGGTCAGGAAGAAAAGGGCAATTGCATGTATATTGGAAACTAAATTCCACACAGAACCTGCTACAAACTCAGGATTGGAAGTCAAGCTAAATCTCATCATGAGGGACCTAATTATAAATAGGCCATCTACGAAAAGGAAATGGAGCAAATGGAAGAGGACAGAAAACATGCCCGAAATGGCTGAAAGCAATGGGGAGAATCAACCGGCTTGGTTGGTCACTCTGAAAAAGGAAATCGCTGAACTAAAATAAATTCTTAGACTATAATAAGTACATCTCAGCATGTTTTCGACAGATGGAGATCGAAGAAAAGG
>JASDQU010347216.1:0-12357 GCA_032191745.1 Picea mariana
CCATTGCCAAGGATGGATGATTTGATGGATTGCTTGAGTGGAGCAAGATTTTTTTCAAAAATTGATTTGAAAAGTGGGTATCATCAGATTCGAATGAGAGAAGGTGATGAATGGAAGACAACATTCAAAACGAATGAGGGGTTGTATGAATGGATTGCCATGTCATTTGGCTTAACAAATGCGCCCAGTACTTTCATGAGATTGATGAATGAAGTCCTGAATGATTTCATAGGGAAATTTGTCATCGTATATCTTGACGATATATTAATTTTTAGCAAAACAGAAGCAGAGCACTTAATGCATTTAGTTGTAGTGATGAGGAGATTACAGCAAGAGAAATTGCTGATTAATATGAAGAAATCGTCATTCATGAGGACAAAACTCATTTATTTGGGTTTTGTTATCTCTGCAAATGAGCTGAAGATGGATCCAGAAAAAGTGAATGCGATTAAGAATTTGCCATCTCCGAAAAATGTGTTTGAAGTTTGAAGCTTCCATGGTTTGGCAAGTTTCTACAGGAAATTCATCCGAAACTTTAGTGGAATTAGCACACCAATGATGGATACAGTGAAGGAAAGACACAAATCTTTTCACTGGACAGAAGAAGCAGAAAAGAGCCTCAACTTCCTGAAGAATAAGATCATGAAACAACCAATTCTGGTTTTGCCGGATTTTAGCAAGATATTCCAGGTCAAGTGTGATGCGAGTGGATTTACAATTGGAGTGGTCTTGAGCCAAGACGACAGGCCGATCACATACTTCAGTGAAAAACTGAATGAATCGAAGATCAAGTACTGAACATATGACAAAGAATTTTATGCAGTCATACAAGCACTAAAGAAATGGAGACATTATTTGGCTCCTAAAGAGTTTGTTTTGTACAATGATAATCATGCTTTACAATTCATAACTCAACAGGAGAAGTTGAACCAAAAACATGTTAAATGGGTTGAATTCATGCAAAATTTTACTTTTGTGATTAAGAATATTTATGGAACTGCTAATAAATTTGTTGATGCTTTGAGAAGGAAATGTTTGCTTATGCAGGAATTTAGAGTCAAGACTTTAGGTTTTGATAACCTCAAAGAAATGTACAAGGATGACCCAGATTTTAAGGAAGCGTATAAGGCATCTAAGAATCCAATTCTCAGGGATAGAAGCCAGTGGAACGAATATATGATCCAGGATGGATTATTATTCAAGGGAAATCAGATATGTATTCCAAAATGCTCCATGAGGGAGAACCTACTGAAGGAAAAACACAGTGGAGGATTGGTCGGACACTTTAGTCATGATAAGACGTTCTCAAAGTTGAATGGCTCATATTTTTGGCCAGGAATGAGAACAGATGTTAAGAAATTTGTGGATAGGTGCAAAATTTGTCAGCACACAAAAGGGAAAAGGAAAAACACAAGGTTATACCAACCATTACCCATACCTAAGAGGCCATGGGATGCAGTGAGCATGGACTTCATACACAGGGTTATACCAGACATTACCCATACCTAAGAGGCCGTGGGATGCAGTGAGCATGGATTTCATATTGGGACTGCCAAGGACACAGAGAGGATATGATTTAATCTTTGTAGTGGTGGACAGATTTTCAAAGATGGCACATTTCATACCATGCCAGAAAACCAGTAACGCAACTCATATTGTGAACCTGTTTTTCAAGGAAGTTGTCAGACTTCACGGCTTGCCAAGGAGTATTGTGTCTGATCGAGATACCAAGTTCATAGGGCATTTCTAGAGGACATTATGTAAATAGCTGGGGACAAGTTTTTATTTTAGCTCAGCATATCATCCTCAAATGGATGGGTAGACATAAGTCGTGAATAGAAGCTTGGGAGATTTGTTGAGGAGCTTAGTGACTGAACACCACAGTCAATGGGATCACATTCTGCCATAGGAAAAATTTGCTTATAATGATTCACTCAACAAAAGCATAGGGAAGAATCCATTCCAAATTGTATATGGAATGCAGCCAAGGGGAGTTTCTGAATTGAAATATTCAGGACAAAATGAATTCAGGAGTGCTAGTGCAGAGGACTTTGCAGAAGCAATGAAGGAGCTTCACAACCGAGTCAAGGAGCGATTGTAGAGTTCAAGTCAAGAATACAAGAGAAGAGAAGATCAACATAGGTGAGAACTTCAATTTGAAGTTGGTGATTTGATTCTTGCGCATCTGAGGAAGGAAAGGTTCCCAAGGGGAACATATAACAAAGTAAAGATGAAAAGGATTGGACCATGCAAGGTCATAAGGAAATTTGGGGCAAACGCATATGAGATTGAATTACCCGATGGGATCAGAATTTCACCGATATTCAATGTTGCGGATTTGTATCCTTACAGAGCTGAAGAAGCAGTAGCAGAAGAGGAACAAAAAGACGTTCAATGGACAAAACAAATGCCTATAGCTGAAAAGCCACAGATGGAATGTATAATTGACAAGAGGGTTAGTAGGAAGACCAGGAGAAAAAATTATTTTTAATACTTGGTCAAGTGGAAAGGACATCCAATTGAAGATGCCAGTTGGGAAGATGAAGAAGAAATTCAGAAGCATGGAAAAACCGTACAAGAGCTCATGAACAGGAGTTCATGAAAATTTTCAAATGAGGGAGTATGATGTAGGAGCATCGTAAGAAGCCAGCCAAATGAGCATGAAAGAGAAAGAGAGCAGGGAAAAGCGCAGCACACGTTTTGCACATTTTGAAATATTTTTGAAATATTAAGAAGCAGAGATTAATGTGAAAGCTGGAGGGGAGTGTACTTACATTTATGTCAAGATATTGTGAACAGACCTTGAGCGTTGCTGTCGTCTATAGTATGTAGAGTCATTTATGTGTAGTTAATGAAAGTAGGTAGATTTGAATTAAGAGATTAGACAGTTTAGAGAGTAGGAGGGAAAACGGATATAGACACCCTCACTATTGTATCATTGTAACATTATCAAGATTGAGAGCTATAGCAGAGAGTTGTAGAGAAGAACCCATGTAGAGGAGCTTTGAATTAATATATGAAGCTTCTAATCATATTTCATGGTGTTATGATGTTTTTTGTTTATACCTGGTGAATGGTATGATTATGGTTGTTTTATTCTCTCTGTTATGCATTTTTTATGAGGCTATGTTGTGTATGTATGATTTCATGTTGAATGTTTGAAGTCTGAGAGAGAGAGAGAATGAGTTTCAATTGTTTCTCTTCCTGAGTGAGAGAAGTTCCTACAAGGAGTGCAGTGAAACGTCCGCAAGGTGTGCTTTGACAAGGGTTCTGAGTTTTATCTCATAAATCTCAGGAGAGATACCATTGTTCTCATTCCAGCAGAAGTGTGGGTGAAGCACAAAAGCCGTGCAAGGTGTGCACAGGCTAGTCAAGGCCTTAAACTTATCAACTAAGGTTGAAAGGTAAAATACTGTTGTTGCCGAGAGTGCATAGAGTTGAAGAATCAAATACACAGAAGTATTTGAAAGTGTTTGTGCATGAGTCCTTTCGAGACTTGAGGTTGAAATAGAAAGCTCAGGAGGGTCATCACCTTTGAAGTATTCAAAGGAAGACAGGGAGATGAATCAGTGTGTAGAAGATTAAGTCCTGACGAAAGAACATTGGCTTGTTTCACAGAGCTTCATTGAGGAGTGAATCAGATGGTTGAAATTATCTATGGAGAAATCATGAAGTTGCAAGGACCATAGGATCCAGTGAAGCTGCAAGGTGGTTAGAAGTTGGGTGAACCCATCACTTTGGTATCAGGAATCAACGTGGACTGTTGATCGTGATCTGTTTTGAGCCTTCATATCATTTCGGGGATTCAGAGTTTGTAAGTCTGGAGTGTAAGCGAAAATCCTTGGTCACTCTAACTCCCGAATCGCAAAAAGAACTGTTAAGTGAAGAATTTTGGGATTTCGGTAATTCAAGATTCAGAATACCGGAAATCCTGATGACAAGGAGCTAGGGTCCTTTACATTGAAAAACCTCGGAGTTGCGAAACGCGAAATATTGTGAAGTGGCGTTTCGGCGTTTTGGTGTTTCGAGGTTCGGGAATTCAGGGATTGTGGTGACAAGTGTTTTGGGGTCGAGAGTTTCAAACTCCTGGTACTTGGAAGCCTGAAATAATGTGGGTCGTCGAATCTAAAGGGAGGCTATTAGCTGTCGATTCCATAGAAGGCACCATTTTAGAATTCGGGATTTCGAAGTGGTAAGGGAACGACAATTGAAGGCTTGTTCAAGTTCCAAAAGCCAGGAAGAGTGACAGGTGGCAGGAATCCATGATAGAGATAGAGGACAGTTGAGATGACAGGTGGCACGTACTCATTGCCAGGTAGTGTCAATACCCGTTGACCGTTTCGGGGTTTTGGAGGTTGAAGAGTGGGGAGCCTTGCATCACGATTTGCAAAGTCGCGAAGTCCAAAACTCCGAATCGGAGAAAAGTTATGTTGGAAGATAGTCTTTTGCTGAACGCATCGAGGTTTGACATTTCAGTATTTTTGAGGACAAGAGGTCAGGGTTCTTTATTCCAAAACTCCCAGAGTCTTGAAATGCGATATAGCTATGGAGGAGGATGCGGCCAAATATTTCATCAATTCATCATTTCGGGTTTCGGAGGTGGAAGAGACAAGAAAATTGACAACAGGAATCGTGATATCGCGAAACCAGAAATCTCAATTTGGAAAAGGGCGCAATCATATTATTGAGGTTAGGAGATTTGAGTGATGTTTTGTGTTTGATCACATGGGGCATACTCATAAGGACCTGTGGATATACCATCGTGTGTGTGAGGGATTCCCTATGGGGAAAATCAAAGAGTCAATCAGACTCAAGAGGGAAGATTTAGAACGATCCTGAGCGGATCTCGGCCTGAGGGTCAGGGGTCTACATTTGCCTCTTCCTCTACCTATAAGAAACAAATTTATTCCTCCATAGTGTCCTCCTATATAACTTCCTCCTCTGTCTATCTAACTGTTATATTTTCCATCTTCTCCTATGGGTTTCTAGAACTTCTCTCTGACGATTCCTCCTCCTCTGTTAGGACTCTTTCCTCTGTTCCTTTGACTCTGCTTCCTTGCCAAATTTTCTTCTACCTTCAAGGATACCTAATAATAATCTTCCACATTTCTCATTGTCATAATGATAATTTCATATTGGATTTTGTACTTCAATCCATTAATTTACCTTGCAACTTTTTCTTCATCATTCTCCCTGTGTCCCGCTCTTATGTTCAGCTTATAAAATTCTTCACTATACTCTTTCACCGAGAAATTTTTTTGTCTCAGATTTTGCATATTCTTGAACATATTTAACTGATAATAGTTGGTATGAATTTATCCTTGAGCTTAGCTACAATTCAATCCCAACTCTTGATTTTGGTATTACCTTTCCTCCTTCTGTGAGCTTGAAACCTGTCCCACCATAAAGATGCATGTGTTGATACTAAGAGGGGGGTGAATCAATATCAAGTACAATTTCAAAAAAAATTCAAATTATACATCAACCAGATTATATATTCAATTATATCCAATTAGCAATGAAAAATAGTAGAAGAGTTACACTAATACACCACAATACACCATGCACAATATATGAGAAATAATCAATAGTTATTGTTCAAGGGAAGTTACAACTTCCAAATATAAAGGGAGGGATAAACCTCCCAAAGGAAGATACAATCATCTAATATCAAGAGAGGGTTGATCTCTCCATCCTTTTCCCTTCCTTACACCCAAGAATATATGAGAGATAATAAAACTTTACATTAAATTATCACCATCAACCAACCATCACATAGAACCTGATAATTCTTCCTGAGACTTCTTCAAATTCTGCAAGTATTCACTTCTTGGAATACTATGATTCTATAGATAATATTACTCAATGTATTCTCTGAAACTCCTCCAAGTTTCATTCCTTGAATCCTCCCCAAAAAGGAGTTATAGAGAAAATGGTAGACCTCTTCTTTAGGGTTTCTCTCCCTGGACATATAACACTTAATAACACTTCATTTTTATGGTCTCTTTATTCCTTGGATATTTTTTGTGGATCTAGGAAATATATGTTACTTGGTATTCTTGTTTCATTTTCAACCAATATTCCTAAACCTTCTTCTTTGATTTTTCATCTTTGTGAGTCAAATGTGAGAGTATATCCTTGATCACACATTTTACTAACACTGAGTATATTATGCTTCAAGTCTTCAAAAATAGGACATTCTTTTCTTTTACATTTTTCCTTCCAAGCTCTACTACACCTTTTCCAAGTATTTTGGCAGATGAGTCATATCCAAATGCAACATCGCCACCCTTTCTCTTGAAGACGATGAATTTGTATTGATCCCCAGTCATGTGTGAAGAACATCCACTGTCTATGTACCATTCATCTTCTTCTTTACATTCTTCAGCGGTCAATTATATTAAACAATTTTCATTGTTTGGAATATCCTTCCCGATACTGTGGTTGGCATAGGGACTTTGACATAGGAGCATCTTCATTCATATATCTGCAATCTCGTGCTTTGTGACCAAGATAATTACATTTTAGCATACAATATTTTTTTCCATCAATGGGGAAAATGAATTATAACTTATGTTGAAAAATCTGCGATTGTTTCCATATCTTCTATTTACACCATTCATGTTTCTTGCATAGTTGTTCCTTTCATTGATTCTGCAATTAATTTTCATATGTCCAAAATTTTTGCAAGCATAACAATGACCAAGAAATAAATTTTGATACCTGGGAGTAAGTGACCTTATTTTTGATGTAGTCCATCTGGGTTCATGATCCACTCTTCTGTAGTTTCCTTCATATTGATTGAAGCTTCTTTGATTCATGAAGGTAGGAGGTATTCTTGGATATTCATCTCTTTTGTAGTCATTCCTTATTTATGGTATCCTGGTCCACTTCTCATCAACTATCTGTGTAGATATTTCTTAAACCTTCTTGTTGGTATTTTCATCTTCTTTGTATGAAGTTTCACCCATGAATCCAAGATGTGTTAAGTCTTTTGTAACTTGAGAGTTTCTTAAGATCTTCCTCAATGAGACAACTTCTTGTTCAAGTTTCTCACAATCTTTGTCTTTCTTCATCATTTGGACATTTCTTACTTCTCCTGTTCTTCTTGCTTCTTCAAGTAGAGTTTTCAAGGAAATAGGTTCTTCTCTTAGTTTCTCAAAGTCTTCTAATTGTTTCTTCAAAATTTCAATTGTCTTTTAACAACTACCCAATTCACTTCTTAGTTTTGTATGCTTGTTTTTGAGCTTGTTATTTTCAATCTCAACATGCTTCAATTTTTTAAGATTCTCATCTTCTTGTTGAACCATTTCTGCTTCATGATTTTCTTATTCTTCATTGGATTTTTCTTCTTCAGTATCATCTCTTTCAATCCTTGGATAAGGACATTCAAATTCAACATGTCCTACTCCTTCACAATTAAATAAAAAGAATTCACATCTATTTGCTTCTTTGAAATATGATATGTTGTAATTTTCTTCAACTTCTTCTTATTCTTATGCTTCTTCCCTTGCATAAAGGTCTTGTATCTTGTCCCAAAGCTCTTTTTCTGATGCACATGATCCCACCTTTGATTTCACTGAATTTGTCAATCCATCCAGGATGGTATCTATTGCCAATTTGTTGTTCTTTCTTTCTTCCTTCTGAGCTGCAGTCTTTGGTTTCTTCAAAGCATTGTATCCTGAAGTAAATGAGAACCAAGCATATGCCCCAAGATATTTCAAGTAAGTTTCCATTCTATTACTCCAGTATTCAAAATTGCTTCCATTAAATGGTGGAATCCCATTTGGAATGGTGTCTTCCATTTCTACTTAGGATCTTCCTTCCAGTGGTTAAATTGTACTGAAGGTAATGTTGATAATGGGTACTTGACACTGAGAAAGGGGGGGGTGAATGAATGTCACAAAACTTATGGACAATTTTCCACTTTTCACAAATTAACTGAACAACAAATATTTATTTCATTTTCTCAATTAATATATATAAAAGAATAAATATTTTATTTATTAAATTACTTGAATGAATACATAAGATTAATCTTTGAATATCATATTCATACAATTATGAGAGACCCAACTCTTTGTTACAAGACCCAGCTTGTAATTCTAAGATTCAATTGAGAAATGAGGAATCCAACCCTAATAACAAGTCCTAGCTTGTTGATATCAGATCCAACTGAGATGTGAGGAGTCCAATCCTCATACAAGACCCAGCTTGTAAACATGCACCAACCTGATAGAATGAATCTTCATTCAATCCATTATATATAAATATATATAATTCAACAAATTCAACTACACTTCTTTATCACCATTCCTTCTTGTTTATATAGTCTTCCAACTGGTGTGAACTTGAATCATTGTGTCTTTTGATATTTGAACCATTGTACCTTTTCATTTAAAATGATAATCTTAAACTTTAATTAATATCATTTTTCCTTTTTATTCTTTATTCATGTTTTCATGATTTAACTCTCTTTTAATCATGACTGTGTATCGGTTTGTTTGTCCTCATGATTTTATCACATACATGGATCAACTCATTATATTGTACTCATGTTTCTGTTGCATTCTCAATTTACCAATAGATCACATTCAATCTCTTATTGATTCTCTTGTAATGTTCTGGCATTAACTCTCCGTTGAATTAATCTGGATGAGGTGCTTCCTTCAAACCATGTTCATATGATCATTGGCATAGAAATACAGGATTATCAATATAAGAGACACATTACTTTCTACCTTTTAAATATATTTACCATATGACCAATGGTGTTATTCAGATGTTATGTGAGGCGAGCGCTTGAGCACTTATCAATTCAACGGTCATAATTCAAACTCCTGATGAGATGGACGAGTGCCGGGACTTCGGGACTTTGTCCTTTCAAATATTTATATATGATTTCACCAAACATATCGGATGGTTCACATTTATTTCGTCAAACTAGATCAATGGTTAGATTCAATCCTTATACTTATCCTTTCATTGCTTAATCCAACGGTTGGGACTTAATCAAGAAGTGATATGGATGGCCATCATTTACTTCAGGACTTCAACTATTTCTACTTAAGATATCCTTCCAGTGTATTTTTATCAATAGTTGAGAATGCACCCGAAGTGATCTTCAGATTGGGCGACTTGTGTCCACTTTGGGACTTCGGGACTTAGTGCATTTTCTGGTGGTGAAAAATCCTGAAGTAAAACTCCCAGAGTGACATAAGCAACTAACGTCACTTAATCAACGGTTGTGAATGCTCTTGAAGTACTCTTCAGATTAGACGACTCATGTCCACTTCAGGACTTCGACATTCAGGACTTCGGGACTTAGGGAATTTGATGGTTGTGAAAACTCCTGAAGAAAAACTCCCAGAGTGACGTAACTTGATGACATGGCACAAGCTGAGTAGCTTCCATGTGTCACTCAGATTTGTGATATACACGTACTTGAAATTCTTATTTCAGCTTGACACTTGTCATTATCTGATTGTGCCATGTGTTCTTGCTGACGTGGTCCGTCAACATGGTCTGTCACATGTCCTTGCTAACATAGATCTCCCAATGTGACACATGTTCATATCCTTGATCTAACGGTCATAATAGTATCTGAAGGGTATCTCATATCGACGGTTGAGAGTGACTTTGGAATTTCAGATTTCAGGACTTGGGTTATTTCAATACTCGACTTCAAAATTATTTCAAGGTAAGATTCCCGAAGTGTAACTTCCTCACAACTTTTAACCTGAAACAAATGTTGTTCATTGATCATGGTTTTAGATTGATGGATTGATCTATCTATGATACTATTTTTTCCTTGGATTAAATCCAATGGCTCTTCTTCTAGCTTATCCTGTCCTTCCACTTTAGAATGATCCAACGATTTGTCGGGTATTTGAATATTCAAATTCTCAATCCTTTTTCCTCGCTTATCCTATCCTTCTACTTAATGTGATCCAATGGCTGACGAAAATTTAGGTAATCAAGATCTTAGATCTCAACCCTTTCTTATCTTCTCCTTCACTCAAAAGTGATCTGACGACTAACGAAAATTTGGGTAATCGAGATCTAAGATCTCAGCTCTTTCTTATCCTATATTTCCACTTTAAAATGATCCAACAGATGAGAAGACTCTCGAAGCAGATCAACAATAAAGGATGATTGTGGTATCTTCAATTAGTATGAATTTTAAGAATCTCATCGAGTTCCACAATGAAAATAGTTTGTTGGTAGTGGAACTGATTCCAAATGTAGATCTATTGTCGAGTGACCATTGATGGTTGATGTGGATTGTGGAACCACAACTTGCGTGTGGTTTAATTTGTTACCAAAGGTCTGCAATTTATCCCTACCATTGATTTGGTGCTTGCATATCTGATGGTCACGACTTAATACGAATTAATTTGATCGTTTGTTAGATCAACCACAATCGTCGATATTTGAAGCTATAAGATATGAGGGTCCTGACTAATTGCAGGATTGGAAATAGAATGATATTTAATTCTCCTTTTGATCTCCACAATTTATACCTACCATTGATCTGGCTTGCAGATTCGACAGTCACGATCCTCCAACAATCCTCAAGTGCACGGTCACTCATATGACCAACGTCTGTAATATGATACAATCAACACGGTCAATTTATTGATCGGACGGTTGTTGAGGCTTCTCAACATGATATTACGCTTTTCCTTCCGAGCTTTGATCTCTGCATATTGTTCACTCCTCCTTCTGAGCTTGCGCTTTTGATTCTGATCTTGATCTCTACATACTATTCACTCCTCCTCCTGAGCTTGCACTTTTGATCTCTGCATACTATTTGACATTTTGTGCTAACTGATATAATGTCGAATTCAATGACAATTTCATCTATGATATATCAACAATGATAATTCATCATAACAACTTATCATCACATCATAATGACATCAACTTTTGATATCAATGACAATATGTCCAACAATATCCCCCTTTTTCATTGAGGGAAACACATTAACTTCATACACAAAATCCCCTTGTGATGATTCTTTCCTCCTATGAAGTTACTCTCCCCCTTTTACATCAATGGAAATGGGTTTCTCCCCTTATAATCAACATCTATTTGTCTGCATGTTGTTGACCAAAATATGAACTTGGGTAACTCCACCTGGAATCATGTTTTGTCTGTCATAACTGAATGAATCACCCTATCAATATGCTCTCTCTCTGCTTCTGACTACTCTCCCCCTTTGTTTTTTAAAGGGTAGCTATTACTTGTTGGAAGATTGGTTGTTGTCATTGATGTCAACCCTAGTCATGGGTTTTGGACCGCAAGATTGATAAAGGTATTTGGACATGAAGGACAATGCACATCCATATACAACACCCATGAATGGATAGTATACATCATGTTGTTTCCATTGGTATGTGTCACATCATGTGGATCCTCATGGTTGAGGAGAAATGAGTTTTTGAAGATGACAAGGTGAATTGAAGAAGGAAGTACAAGTAGGCCCTGAAGATAATTAAAGAAAAGAATTACAAAATAAGAAAGTGTCAGGTCGGCCCTAATGTTAAAAGGAAGTGACATAAATGGTATAAATAAACATCATTATACATTCATTTCATACAAGTCAAATTTCAGAGGAAATAAGAATAAAATAAGGACGGATTTTAAGGGAGGATGAAGTCTTTTGGTGATGTGTTCTAAGGTATGTTATTTTCAGGTCATCTTACCATTTTTTCTATAATGTTTTTTCTAGAATGATTCAGATGGTGAAATAGCTATTGTATTGAGAAGACATATCAAGGTACCTCTGGTAAAACGTTAATCTCTTGATTCTCTATAACTATGGAGATACACTCTGTGGAAGATAGGGTTTGTGACCAATCCTGAAGCTAGTCAATAAACAGGTGTTCCGAGTAAAATAGTCATAACTTCTTCATACAAAATATAAATTAAGTGGGACCACTTCCATTAGAATGAGTACGGACTTTCATTTCTTGTGCGTGAGTTTTAGAATCAGATGTTAAATATTGAGCGTGGGGAATACTGTACAAGTTGGGTCTTCTGAATAGACCAAAATTGAATAAAGTCTACCATTCTTTCTATAACCTGTTTTTGGGGAGGATTAAAGGAGTGAAAATTGGAGGCATTTCAGAGAATGCATTGATTAATATTATCTATAGGATCAAAGTACTCCAAGAAATGAAGAATTGCAGAAATTGAAGAAGTCTCAGGAAGCATTATCAGGTTCTATGTGATGATTGGTTGATGGTGATGATTTAATGTAAAGTTTTATTATCTCTCATATATTCTTGGGTGGAAGGAAGGGGCAAGGATGGAGAGTTCAAATCTCTCTTGATATTGGAGGATTGTATCTT
>JASDQU010347226.1:0-12357 GCA_032191745.1 Picea mariana
ACCAGGAAGGCCACCAATATAAGTTCCAAGGCGTCATTGTCGGTTCGCCTAAGATCATTAGTTCCCATCACATGGAAAAGCTGCTCAAAAGGGTCATTCTGGTGTTATTTCTCAACTCCATGCCATACAAGCAACAGAAACACCATCAGTGTCGCAAGACCTCCAAGCCATCCTTTCTAAACATCAAGTGGTCTTTTCCACTCCCCAGGGACTCCCTCCTTCACGTGGTGCTCATGATCATTCCATTCCCCTTGTACCTGGAATCCTTACTCCCAATGTTCATCTATATCGTCATCCCTTTTCCCAAAAAAATGAAATTAATAAAATGGTCCAGGAACTCCTTAATGAAGGCGTTATCCGCCCTAGTACAAGCCCCTACTCTTCTTCTATGGTCATGGTCTTGAAGAAAAAAGGTTCTTGGCGAATGTTTCTTGACTTCCGTGCCCTCAACAAACTTACCATTAAAGACAAATTTCTCATTCTTGTCATTGATGAACTCCTGGATGAACTGAGTGGCACCCAATTCTTTACTAAAATTGATCTTCGTTTGGGCTACCACCAGATACGTAAGAAAGAGGCAGACATTCCCAATACTACCTTTAGAACTCATGAGGGCCACTATGAGTTTTTGGTGATGCCCTTTGGCTTGTGTAATGCCCCCTCCACCTTCCAAAGCCTCATGAATCATGTCTTTCATCCTTTTCTCTCTCATTTTGTCTTAGTTTTCTTTGATGATATCCTCATCTATAGAAAGACCTGGACAGAACATCTTGCACATGTGGATCGAGTTCTCCATCTACTCTCTCAGCACCAACTTTTCCTGAATCATTCTAAATGTGCTTTTGGCACCTCAGAGGTAGAGTACTTGGGTCATCTAGTTGGAAAAGACGATGTTAGGGTGGATCCTAAAAAGATTGAAGCTATGCAAGACTGGCCTCACCCAAATACTCTCAAAAACTTGTGTGAATTTATGGGCTTAACAGGTTATTATCACAATTTTGTTAAGAATTACGGAAAGATTGCAACACCTCTCACTACTCTCCTAAGAAAGAACTCTTTCACTTGGACTCCAGCCACTGCTCAAGCTTTTCAAACCTTGAATATGGCCATGTGCACCACTCCAGTCCTGGCCCTTCCTAATTTCACAAATACCTTTGTCTTGGAATGTGATGCTTCAGGGAAAGGAATTGGTAATGTCCTTATTCAAGAGGGCTAGCCTTTGGCCTTTACCAACAAACAACTATCTAAAAGAAATCTGGGCAAATCTATCTATGAAAAGGAAATGTTGGCTATTCTACATGTAGTTTATTTGTAGCGCCCTTATCTATTGGGGCAACGCTTCCAAATTAAGACAGACCATCAAAGCCTCAAGTATTTTTTGGAACAACACATTTCCTCCCTGGAGCAACAAAAATGGGTAACTAAGCTATTTGGCTATGATTATGAGATCATTTACAAGAAAGGAAAAGAAAATGCGGTTGTGGATGCACTTTCCCGCAAATATGAAGATGAAGGATCCATTTTTTCTCTTTCTTTCATTGTACCATATTGTCTCCAAGTTGTTCGCCAGGAATGGCTAAAAGATCCCAAAAGTTCGCAGTTGATCCAACAATTGCAGTCCAGTGCTCCAGCTCCCCCAGGGTACTCTTGGCTCCATGATGAGCTTCGATACAAAGGCCATTTATATTTAAGTAAACAATCAAAGCTTAAATCCACGATACTTTCTGAGCTTCATGCTACACCGACAACAAGGCACTCAGGGTTCACCAAAACCTATGATAGGGTGAAACGTTCTTTTTTCTGGGATGGTATGAAACAGGACATTTGTACTTTTGTCACCGAATGTGATGTGTGTCAATGCAACAAGGGAGAAATAGTCAAATCTCTAGGCACACTACAACCACTCCCTATTCCACCTGCTATTTGGAAGGACATTTCTATGGATTTTATTACAGGCTTACCCAAATCGGGAAATAAATTAGTCATCATGGTGGTTTTTGATCGTCTTTCCAAGTATGCTCATTTATGTGATCTTCAACACCCATTTACAGCATCCTCGGTGGCTCAAATTTTCATGGATCAGGTCTTCAAGCTTCATGGCATGCCACACTCTATTGTTTTTTATCGCAACCCAACTTTCACAAGAAAATTTTGGCAAGAACTATTCAAGCTACAAGGCACCCAATTGCATCTCAGTACAGCTTATCATCCCCATACTGATGGTCAAGCAGAAGTTGTCAACAAGTGTTTGGAAACATATTTGAGGTGTTTTGCCTTGGAAAAGCAAAATCAGTGGGCTCAATGGTTACCCCTAGCTGAATGGTGGTACAACACTTCATACCATACAACTACACACATGACTCCTTTTGAAGTGGTATATGGACAGAAGCCACTTTCAGTTCTCTCATACTTACCTGGTGTCTCGAAGGTCCAGGCAGTTGACCAAACACTTACAGTTCAAGAGGCTATTCTCCATACCCCCAAAGAGAATTTGTTCATGGCACAGAATCGCATGAAGCAGCAAGCAAATCAAGGTCGCTCTGAACATCAATTTGAAGAAGGGGATCAGGTGTTTCTTCGCCTGCAACCTTACCAGCATAATTCCCTCAAGGCCTAGCACTCTCAGAAGCTAGCGCCCAAATTTTATGGTCCTTATATAGTTCTCAAGTGTGTGGGACAGGTGGCCTATCAATTAGCTTTGCATAGTCATTCGAAGCTACATCTTGTTTTTCATGTTTCCTGCTTAAAGAAGGTGATCGGAACTAAGTGCCAAATTCAAACCAACCTTCCCGAGTTAGCCAAAGAAGGATCCATTTGGATATAGCCACAAGCAGTTTTGGACCAGCATGAGCATCCCCTGCATCAGAGAACCATCAAGGAAGTGTTAATCCAATGGAAAGATACAACTCCAGCATATGCCACTTGGGACCAGCTACCATTCTGCAACAATTTCCACATCTCCAGCCTTGAGGACAAGGTTGTTTTTAAGGGGGAGGACATGTTAGGGTCCTAACCCGCACATAGGTAGAACAATATATCTGGATGTAATAAAGGTCAATATTAATAAGGCTTTGCAATAAAATAGAATAAGTCGGATGTAAGAAGACCTCATAGAAGCTTTCGCTTCTAGAAGGATCTTCCTCTAGATGCTTCTTTTGATAGACATATTTAGTATAAATAGGAGTCGAGGGTATGAGAACCCTAGCTTGAATATTATTGTAATAGAGCTCTTCTCAAATGGAGGTTTCCTCCTCGAAGAGGCCTGTGAACATTTCTTTCATATTCAAAGTGTTATTTCTATTGTTATTGTTATATCATTTCAGTGCTATTGTGGTGAATGTTCTGGTTATATTGTTGTTATTCTGCCATTTATAGCATTTTATTTATGTTCTACATACTTTTTATATCTCGTATATTACATATAAGAAGTGATGGAAGGTGGGTGATATCCATAGATTTCCATAAATGGTGTCATTTTTGTTGCAGTGTGAAAGGAAGTGTTATACCACCATTCTGCCAAGGGTAACCACTTGAACCATTGTTTTTGTTTATCATAGACAAAGCAACGGTTTTCCAGAATTTTGTTTACTATCTCAGTTTGTCCATCATATTGAGGATGATAATATGAGCTATGAGCCAATTGAGTACCCAAACAAGAAAATAATTATGTCCAAAAATGTCCAGTGAAGATGGGATCTCTATCACTTACAATAATCTTTGGGCTTCCATGTAGCTTTTGAATTGTCTCCATGAATGCGGTGGAAACTTTATTGGCTATGAAAGGATGAGAGAGGGCAAAAAAGTGTGTGTACTTGGTCAGTCTATCAATAATCACCATGATGACGCTCTTTCCTTTAGACTTCGATAACCTTGTGATGAAATCCATGGAAACCGCCTCCTAGCACTCACTTGAGATGACTAATGGTTGTAAAAGACCTGGGGTCTTAATTGTTTCCACCTTATTTTGTTGGAAAACCAAAAATTTTGCCACAAACCTTTGAATATCAGTTTTAAGGCCATCCCCAAAAAATTCCTTTTTGACCCTATGGTAGGTTTTCAAAAATCCTGAGTGACCTCCTACTGGAGAGATGTGCAATTCCAAGAGTACCTTTTGTTTGAGTTGGTTGTTATTGCATAAATATAAACGATATTTGTACCATAGTGAATCATTTTTCCATGTAAATGTATCTGATGCACTGGAATCCTATTGCAACCTTTGAATGAGAGTCCACACGTTTTCATCATTCTTCCATTCATCCTTCACTACTATTATCCAATCGGGTTGGATGATTGAGATAGCACGGAGAAAGACCTCAACATATTCATCCTTTCTTGAGAGTTCATATGCCACAACATTTTGCTTCCCCTTTTTGTAGATGATTTCAAAATCATAACCCAACATCTTGGTCACCCATTTTTGTTGTTATTCTAAATATAGTCTTTGTTCCAAGAAGTATTTAAGACTATAATTATATGTTTTGACCTTGAAGTGCCTACCTATTAGGTAAGGGAGGAATTGCTTCAATGTATGTAGTATTTCCATCATTTCCTTCTCATAAATGGGTTTGTGTAAGTCCCTTCCCTTGAGTGGCCAACTTTCAAAAGCAAGGGGCCTTCCTTCTTGCATTAGAACAGTACCAATGCCATTTCCCGAGGCATCACATTCCACAATAAAGGTTTTTGTGAAGTCTAGTGTGGTCAAGACAGGAGCTTTGCACATTGCCTCTTTAATTTGTTCAAAATCTTGAGTTGCCTCTGGAGTCCATGAAAATGCATCATTCTTAGTTAATGTCATTAAATTTGTTTCTATTATTCCATAGTTCCAAACAAACTTGCAGTAGTAACCTGTCAAACCCAAAAATCCTCTAAGATTCTTCAATGTTTTGGGAATCATCCAGTCCATCGTGGCCTTAATCTTGTTAGGGTCTACCTTGAAACCTCCATGAGATACAATATGACCCAAATACTCTACCTCCTTCGCCCCAAAGAAACATTTGGATGGTTTGGCATATAGTTGTTGCTCCTTTAGTAGTTTTAGCACCTTGTCAACATGTCGAACATGATCCTTCCAAGACTTGTTATAGATTAGTATATCATAAAAAAAAACTAACAAAAATTTTCGAAGGAAGGGCTTGAAAATGGAATTCATCAACCCTTGGAATGTGGAAGGTGCATTCATAAGGCCAAAAGGCATTACCAAAAATTCATAATGGCCTTCATGAGTTCAAAATGTTGTTTTTGCGATATATGCTTCCTTCATTTTAATCTGATGATACCCTAAACGGAGATCCAACTTTGTGAAGTATATTGCTCCATGTATTTCATCTAACAATTCATCAATGACGACAATGGGAAACTTATATTTAATAGTGATGTTGTTGAGCTCTCTATAATCTACACACATATGCCATGAGCCCTCTTTCTTGAGTACCATTACCACCAGTGCAGAGTAAGAACTTTTGCTAGCTCTAATAATGTCATCCTCTAACATTTATTCAACCATACGCTCAATTTCACTCTTCTAGGCATAAAGGTATCTGTAAGGCCTGATGTTAGGATGAACACTCCCAAGAACTAGGTTTATAGCATGATCATGATTTAGAGTGGGTGGAATACCGCTGGGAATATCTTCAAATACCTTGGAATACTTATCAATGATCCCTTGGAGATATAGGGTAATAGATGGCTTAGATGTTGTTACACATCAAAATTCTTCACTTCGATAGTGTCACATTCTCATTGTCGTAAGTGTCATAAGTGTCACACTTTTGTTGCAAGTGTCGCATTCTCTTTATGTAAGTGTCGCATCATGAAATAAACCATGAAAACACTTGTTACAACCCCTAAAACATGTTAAAAGAAGAATCCCCATCATCTAACAGTCGAAGAATTTTTTTTTCTATGGGAATTGCTCATCTTGGAAACTTTTGGGAAGATCAGTGCTCCCTTGCTCATACACAGGGAGCGCTAGTGTTCTTTGTCCATCTAGGGGGGAGCATTGTAGTGCTCTGTTGTCCATTGTAATATTCCAGATATAAAAAGTATGCATAAAAAAAATAAATAGATAGAAATGGCAGATGAACAACAATATAACCAGAAAAACACCATGATAATACCAAAATGATAACAAAATAACACCAGAAGTAACACTTTGATTACTGAGAGCAATGTTCACTTGCCTCTTCGAGGGGGCAACCTCCAGCAGAGCAGATCTATATTACAATAATATCCAAGACAAAATTTATCATACCCTCGACTCTTATTTATACTAAATATGTCTATCAAAGGAACCATCTAGAGGAATATCCTTCTAGAAGTAGAAGCTTCTATTAGGTCTTCTCACATTGGAATTATTATTCCTTATTTCTAGGCCTTATTAATATTGAACTTTATTACATGGAAACATATTATTCTACCTACATGAGGGGTTAGGTCCCTAACATGTCCTCCCCCTTAAAAACAACCTTGTCCTCAAGGCTTGAGATGGGGAAATTGCCGCAGAATGGTAGTTAGTTCCCAAGTGGCATCTGTTGGAGTTGTATATTTCCATTGGACTAACACTTCCTTGATGGTTCACTAATGCAGCCAACGCTCACGTTGGTCCAAAAATTCTTGTGGTTGTAGCCAAATGGAGCCTTCTTCGTCCAACTCGGGAAGGTTGGTTTGAGTTTGGCACTTAGTTCTAATCTCCTTCTTTAAGAAGGAAACATGAAAAAAAGGATGGAGCTTAGAATGACTAGCCAAAGATAAATGATAGGCCATTTGTCCCACATGCTTGAGAACGGTATAAGGACCATAAAATTTGGGCACCAGTTTCTGACAATGGTCAGCGTTGAGGGAAGTTTGCTTGTAAGGTTGTAGTTGAAGAAACACCTGATCCCCTTCTACAAATTAATGTTCATAGGGACCTTGATATGTTTGTTGTTTCATTTGATTCTGGTTCATGACCAAATTCTCTTTGAGGGTACAGAGAATAGCTTCTCGAACTATAAGCATTTGGTCAACCGCCTGGACCTTCGAGACACCTGGAAAATATGAGAGGATTGAAGGTGGCTTTTGTCCATATACCACTTCAAAAGGAGTCATGCACGTAGCTATATGGTACAAAGTTTCGTACCACCATTCAGCTAGTGGTAACCATTGATCCCACTGATTCTACCTTTCCGATGCAAAACACCTCAAATATGTTTCCAAACATTTGCTGACAACTTCAGTTTGACCATCGGTCTGGGGATGATAAGTTGTCTTGAGATGCAATTGGGTGCATTGTAGCTTGAACAGTGCTTGCCAAAAATTGTTGGTGAAAGTTGGGTCGTGATAAAAAATAATAGAATGTGGCATGCCATGAAGCTTGAAGACCTAATCCATGAAAAATTGATCCACAGTAGATGTTGTAAATGGGTGTTGAAGAGCACAGAAATGAAAATAGTTGGAAATATGATCAACTACCACCATGATCACTGATTTATTGCCCGACTTAGGTAAGATGACAATAAAATCCATAGAGATATCATGCCAAATAGCAAGTGGAATCGGAAGCGGTTGTAGTGTGCCAGGAGATTTGATAGTTTCACCCTTGTTGCATTGACACACATCACATTCATCCACAAAATTACGAATGTCTTGTTTCATACCCTCCCAGAAAAAAGAACATTTGACCTGGTCATAGGTTTTGGTAAACCCAGAGTGCCCAGTTGTGGGTATAGCATGAAGCTTTGAAAGTACCATGGATTTAAGTTTTGACTATTTACTTAAATACAAATGGCCTTTGTATCGAAGCTCATCATTGAGCCAAGAGTACCCTGGGGAAACTGGAGAATTGGAATGCAATTGTTGTATCAGATGCAAACTTTTGGGATCATGTAGTCATTCCTGGCAAACAGCTTGGAGCCAATCTGGTACAATGAAAGAGAGAGAAAAAAGAAACCCTCATCTTCATATTTTCTGGAAAGTGCATCAGCAACCACATTGTCTTTTCATTTTTTGTAAATGATCTCATAATCATATCCAAAGATCTTAGTCACCCATTTTTGTTCCTCGGGGGAGGAAAGGCATTGTTCCAGAAAATAATTGAGGCTTTGATGATCTATCTTAATTTGGAAGCATTTCCCCAATAGATAAGGTCGCCAAAGATCCACTGCATGCAGAATAGCCAACATTTCTTTTTCATAGATTGATTTTACCAAATTTCTCTCAAACAATTGTTTGTTGGTAAAGGCCAAAGGCTGACCCTCCTGCATAAGGACATCGCCAATTCCTTTCCCGAACGCATCACATTCCAGGACAAAGGTCTTTGTGAAATCAGGAAGGGTCAGGACTTGAGTGGTGCACATGGCCATATTCAAGGTTTGAAAAGCCTGAGTAGCTGTTGGATTCCAAGTGAAAGAATTATTTTTAAGGAGTGCAGTGAGAGGTGTTGCAATCTTTCCATAATTCTTAACAAACTTGCGATAATAACCTGTTAAACCCAGAAATCCCCACAAGCTTTTGAGAGTCTTTGAGTGAGGCCAATATTGCATAGCTTCAATCTTTTTATGATCCACCCTGATGTCATCCTTGCCAACAATATGACCCAAGTACTCTACTTCCAAGGCACCAAAAGAACATTTAGATAGTTTGAGGAAAATTTGGTGCTGAGAGAGTAGATGGAGAAGTCGATCCACATGAGCAAGATGGTATGTCTAGGTTTTGTTGTAGATAAGGATATCAACAAATAAAACTAACACAAAATGATGGAGAAAAGGACAGAAGACATGATTCACGAGGCTTTGGAAAGTGGATGGAGCATACACAAGGCAAAGGGCATGACCAAAAACTCATAGTAGCCCTCATGAGTTCTAAAGGCATTCTTAGGAATGTCTGCCTCTTTCATACGGATCTGATGGTAGCCCGAACAAAGATCAAGTTTAGTAAAGAAATGGGTGCGACTCAATTCATACAAGAGGTCATCAATGACAGGAATGGGAAATTTGTCTTTAATGGTGAGTTTTTTGAGGGCACAGAAGTCAAGACACATGCGCAAAGAACATTCTTTCTTAAGGACCATGACCACAGAAGAAGAGTAGGGGCTCGTAGTAGGGCGGATAACACCTGCGTTGAGAAATTCTTGAACCATTTTCTCAATTTCATTTTTTTGGGAAAAGGGGTGACGATAGGGATGGATATTGGGAGGAAGGATTCCTGGGACAAGGGGAATGGAATGATAATGAACACCACAGGAAGGAGGGATTCCCTAGGGAGTGGACAAAACCATTTGATGTTTAAAGAGGATGGATTCGAGGTCTTATGGCACAGAGGGTGTCTCAGTGGCTTGGATGGCATGGAGTTGGGCAATAATGCCAAAATGACCTTTTTTTAGCAGCTTTTCCATGCGATGGAAACTAATGATCTTCAGGGAACCGACGATGATTCCTTGGAACTTATATTGTTGACCCTCTTGGTCGAATTGCATGTTTAATTCCTTAAAATCCATGAGAATAGGACCCAAAGTCCTTATCCATTCCACGCCCAACACAATGTCACAACCTCCCATGCTGATAGCAAACATATGAGATTTCAGATGGTAGTCACCAATTTGGAGACACACTTTTTTACAATGCCATCCACATTTCATGGACTCACCATTGGCAATCATGATTTGGAAATTATTTTCTTGGGCAATGCGGCAATGAATAAAATCATGGGTGCTTCCACTATCAACAAGAATGATGACCTTCCTATGCTTGATGTAACCAACTTGCTTGAGGGTTTGGAGAGCAGAGAAGTCAGTGAGATCATTTAGGGAAATGATTGGTTCTACTTCAGGAGGGTCTGAGGGAGGGGTTATGTTTATGGGTTCAGGTGACACAGACACAAGGGGAGCCTCAACATCCTCTTTTGAAACATCATGTGATATGGCCATAAAAAGATTTTGTTCCTTACACTTATGTCCCGGAAAATATTTTCCATCACAATTATAACAAAGGCCTTTGAGTTGGTGTTCATCCATTTAGGCCCTAGTCAATTTCTAGATTTTGAGTGGAGTAGAAGGAGTGGGAGGTAATTGTTTAGTGCGAGGAATAAAGGAGGGTTTTCGGTTTTGAGAAGAGACAACCTGTTGTGATTCCTTATCTCTTTTAGTAGCATCCATCCAACTCTGAGGCCGAGCCATGAGGACATGAGCAAGAATCTAATCCTTGAGGCCATTGATAAAACATTCTTAAAAAAAAGCATCAGACATGCCCTCTGTATGAAAATCTAGTCACTCAAAAGCAGCTATAAAGTCTTCCACTGTGCTAGATTGTTTCAAGTTTGTTAAATGGCCTAAATGGTCGGTGTCAGTGTCAAAGAATTCATAAAGCTCTGCCAAAAAGTGTGTCTAAGACAAATACCCTTGGCAGGCATTTTTTCTACATTTCCACCATTGTCGACGTTCTTGATCTAGATGGATAACACCATACTGGAGTTTGGCCAACTCATCTGTAATTCCATAAAAAGAGAAATAATGTTCCATTTGAGTTACCCAGCCAGTGGAATTCGATCCATCAAATTTGGTCACATTCACACTCAGAAGGCATAGCTCACACTGAAAGGGATGGGGCTGAAAATTATGGGAATGAGAGGAAGTTTCACCTTCGGTATGAAAAGGTGGGTCAGATAAGGGAATATATGCAGGGATATGCAGCTTAGCATAGATCATCATAGCAACAAATGTTTGTTGTGGAGCCTGATTATCTTCCTGATTCATAGGTCTTTTACTTTCATCCGTGTTTATACCTCATGAAGTATTTACACCCCAGAAGTATGTACAGTATTCCACGCGGGGGAGTGCAGAGGGGGGGGTACCCCCTCTGCGGGGTCCTGGGGGGCTATCCCCCTAGCTGGGGGGTCTGGGGGAAAGCGGGTCCCCAACAGGAGTTCGGGGGAGAAGCCCCCGAAGCAAAAATTGCCTTGTAAATGTATATTGTAATTTCATTGTAAATCTAGACCGTTCATTATAAGGTCGCAGATCTAACGACAGAAATTATGTTAGGGTTTTTTCCCTAGAAGGCAACCCTCTTTTATGAGGGAAATGTATTGCGGCTATGGTTGATGGCGAATATTGTATTCTGAGATAGGAGACTGTGAGAGAAAGAAGAGGAAGTTACATTGGGTTTGCTATAGGTTGTATCCCTTCATATGCTAGATAATAATAAAGGAAGGACCTGGAAATATCTCTGGTGAATGTATCCCACACTGGGTGAACCACATAAATCTTTGTTTCTATTGTATTGTGTATCTTCTATGTTTTTTTTTCGCATTTGTTTTATTTTATTGCTCCATGGTCTTGTTTTTCTAACAACTGGTATCAGAGTGAAAGGTAACTCGCAGGAAAAGAGGGTTCCTAGTTCGAGTGGGAGCAATGTTGGAAGATGGAAAGTTTAGGGTCGATAAATTTAATGGCCAAAACTACCAGTTATGGAAGATGCAGATGGAAGACTATTTATATCAGAAGGATCTATTCCTACCATTGGGTGGAATAGAAAAGAAGTCGGTGGCTACGAAGGACGAAGAATGGGAGATTCTTGCTAGAAAGGCTCTAGGAACGATACGGATGAGCCTGGTAGCATCGGTGGCTTTCAATATTTCCAAAGGAAAGACAACGAAGGGTTTGATGGATGCATTGGCCAAATTGTATGAAAAACCCTCATCGTCCAATAAGTTATTTCTAATGAAGAGATTATTTAATATGAAGATGTTGGAAGGTGGGTCTGTTGCAGATCATTTAAATGATTTTAATACGGTTACTAATCAACTAAGTTATGTAAAAGTGGACTTTGATGATGAGGTCGGGGCTCTTCTAATATTGTGCTCATTGCCAAAAAGTTGGAACAGCTTGGTCATGGCTGTAAGTAACTCTGTCTCTGGTTCAAATACTTTAAAATTTGATGATGTTTTTGGTGTTATCCTTAGTGAGGAAATGTGACGAAAAAGAATAGGTGAGACATCAGGAAATGCATTGAACATGGAGAACAGGGGAAGACAAAAGGATAGAGGAAAGGGTTTCGAGAACCGTGGGAATTCTAGGAAGGGAAGATCCAAATCCAGACTTGGAAAGAGAGAGTGTTGGAATTGTAGGAAGAAAGGACATTTGAAGAAAGACTGTAGAGCTCCAAAGAAACAAAGAGATGGATAGCATGAGAGAAATCAGGAAGCTGTAACAGGTGATGTGTTACAAGATGCTTTGATTCTTTCTGTAGATAATATTTCTGAGTCTTGGGTAGTAGATTCAGGGGCTTCATTTCATACCACACCCCATAGGAAACATTTTCTAGATTATGTTCAAGGTGATTTTGGACAGGTTCATTTGGGTGACGATGCACCATGCAAAATTGTTGG
>JASDQU010347228.1:694-12315 GCA_032191745.1 Picea mariana
ATATAATTGACTAAAATATTCGCCAAAAAATTATATATACATTTTATATTATTGATAAAATAGCCTTCAATTTTTCCTATGTATCATGGGGATTCGCCCATTTATTATACATATAAATTTAGGGGGGGTTCTTAAAATCACCCCTGATTGGTGTCAATTGTTCTGTGATCTATGAGGTGTTCAATAATGGTGGAAAATATGTCTGGAGGAGGTCCATATTGAACACTGGATGCAAGCCAAGGAAGGGGGGAGTGTTGAGCTCAAAATCATTGTCACCGACAACCTTGGTGATAGTGTAAGGCCCATAGTGAAGTGAACAGAGCTTCCGATGGGGTCTTGTAAGGCGTTCTTTCTGTAAATGTAACCAAACCTTGTCTCCCACCTGAAACTTGTGCGGTACCGAATGTTGATCATGGTGTTGCTTGTACTTAGCATTGGATTTCTGCAAAATCTCATGGGCCTGTTGGAAAATGTGTTGAATCTGCTCAATGAATATGGTGGATTTGTCGGCTTCAGATTGAACATGGGAAGAATCTATCTGTGTTGTTGCAAGAGGTAGTATAAAATCAATGGGACCCAATGGTTGGAATCCCAGCCCCACCTGAAAGGGGCTATGGTTGTTGGAGCTATGGAGAGCCCTGTTGTAGTTGCATTGAACATAGGGAAGACTCTCATCCCATGTACACAGATTTATAGAGTTATACATGCGTAGGATGGGCACAAACATCCGATTGACGGCCTCTGTTTGGACATTGGTTTGAGGGTGGAAGGCAGTGGATTTAGTGAGCTTGGTGTTCAACAGTGACCAGAGAATCGACCAAAATGTGTTGAGGAACCTATTGTCTCGATTGGAGATAATGTTCTTTGGTATCCAAAAATGGACCCACACTCGTTCGAAGAAGAGCTTGGCAATATTTTCCATTGTGATGCTCTTCTTACAGGATGTGAGAATGACCATCTTCCAAAACTGATCAACCACCACAAATACGCAATCATTGCCTTTCTTGGTGGATGGAAAGCCAGACATGTAATCCATCGAGATGGATTACCAAGGCCTCTCGGGAGTAGGAAAAGGGGTTTATAAGCCTTTCTTCTTGATGGTTGGCTTGGAAAAGGCACAGACAGTGCAAGATCTTATATACTTGCTAACGTCCTGTCAAAGTTTTGGCCAATAAAAATGTTTCTGTAGAATGACCATAGTTTTCTCCACGCTAAAATGTCCTGCCATCCGCCTGTAGTGAGCCTACCAAATCATCTTTTCATGCTCGCTTGCAGGAACACAAAGATGGCCTAGATGGCACAACAATCCGTCCTGAATGTAAAAATTGGTGACATTCGCGCCTGTACCCAAGAGCTGATAGGTGGTGGTGAAGTCTGGATCTTGCTGATAAAGTTGGGTCCACTGAAATGCCTCATTCCCATAGGAATGGAGTATGGTGGTGAGTGCAGCTGCGTGAGGTCGACTGAGTCAGTCAATGACACGATTTGTGTTCCTTGTCTTATACTTAATGTTGACATGGAACTGTTGTAGGTAGGTGGACCACTTCTAATGGAGGTCATTCTGCAACTTCCCCTCTGTATGAATTATAGAGGATTTTGATCAGTGAAGATGATTGTCTCCATTCCCAGAATGTAATGTTTCCATTGATGACAGGCTTCTAGAATGGAATACATTTCCTTGTCAGAGGTGGGGTATTTCCAGAAAGTATCTGAGAGTGTCTCACTATGGTATGCTATCGGATGACCGTGTTGAGTGAGAACTGCACCTACAACATAGTCAGATTCATCAGTCTCAATCTCGAATGGTTGTTGCAGATCGGGTAAGGAGAGTACTGGAGCTTAGCACAAGTGATGCTTCATATCATCAAATGATCGGTGTTGTGCCTTACCCCATGTGAACATTTCCTTGCCACATCCCTTGGTCACTTGGTTGAGGGCCCATGCAATATGGGAGAATGCCAACATGAATCGTTGGTAGAAGTTGGCAAGTCCCAAGAAGCTCCGAAGCTCGGTTAGTGTGGTCGGGGCTGTCCAGTCACGGATGACTTGGGTCTTAGTTGGATCCACATGTAACCCATGCTCATAAAAAATGTAGCCCAAGTATTGGACCATGTTCATGCCAAAGGAGAATTTTTCCAAGTTGGCATATAGCTTGTGCTGCCGCAGAGTGCTCAAAACCTGCTAAATATGCTGCATGTGTTCTTCCCAAGTTCTGATGAAGAGGAGGATGTAATCCAAATATGCCACCACAAAAGAGTTGGTGAAGGGTCTCAATACATCATCCATCAACCTCATGAAGGTGTTTGGTGAATTTGTTAAGCCAAAGGGAATGACCAGCCATTCGAAGATACCTTCTTTAGATTTGAAAGTTGTCTTCCATACATCAGTGGGTTCGATGGGAACCTGGTGGTAGCCAGACTTTAGGTCAATCTTGCTGAAGAAATTTTCCCTCTTGAGTTGGTCAAGAAGGTCATCAATTCGGGGAATTGGGTACCTATTCATGACTGTGATTTTGTTTAATGCTCTGTGATCAATTCAGAGCCACCAAGTCCCATATTTCTTCTGCAATAGTACAATCGAGCTTCCGAAAGGGGAGGATATTGGTCTGATTTGCCCATTTTGAAGCAACTCTTGGATTTGGTGCTTGATTTCATCATTTTCCATCAACGATCGATGATAGACTAGTCCATTAGGCAAAGGTGCACTGAGTGTTAGATCAATTGGATGCTTGACTTGGCAGTGCGTCGGTACCCTAGTGGGTGAGGAGAAGATGCCTCTGTACTCTTACACGATCCCATCCACTTGCTTCTGGTGCAAAGAGAGGCTCTGTGTAGAGGCCACCACAGATGTGGTGGTGACCTTCTTCTTACTGTGAGCATGGATCACAAAGAAGACGAACTTCCTAGTCTGTGAAATGACCTTACTGCATTACTTAGTAGAGATTAAAGAAATAGTGATAGGCGACGCTACCTCTGGTATCTTGTACAATTGTCTACCCAAAGTAATAATAAAACTATGAGGTCTAGACTCATACACAACATGTCGCTTCCACAAATATGGTTTTCCTAAAAGAAAATCACAAACTTCAATGGAAGCAATATCACACAATACATCGTCTTTGAAGGGCTTGATGCCATAGGGCAGACGACACTGTTGGCTGGCGTGAATATCTCTTCCTTGGTGAAGCCAACCGATGGTGTAGGGTTGCGAGTGCGGTGTCGTTAGCAGGTCCAACCGCTTGATGACCTCTACTGAGATCATGTTCTTATGACTTCCTCTATTGAAAATGAAATTAAGTGGAGCCTGCTTTACCCACCTCTATGAGTGAAAGAGGAATTCCCCTTCCTCTGGTTCTTCTGGTTCACTTGGCTGGACTTTGGTGGCAGCGATAGTGGCACTGGGTTCGACATCGATAATCCACTTCCCTCCTTCTAGATTTGATTCAGAGTTAGAATCTGCCTCTGACTCATAAGATTTTAGCTCGATCACCAGTGACTTCTTGGAGCGACATTATTTGGTGTTGTGCCAAGGGATTTTATGGTATTCGCACCATTTTCCCGTGTCCTTCTTCGAATTCTCATTACCCTTCTTGTGTTTTGGCTTGGACTGATTGTCTTGAGAGTGACCATATTTTTTATGTCCCTTTTTTTGTGGGTTGGGGATGATTTTTCCCTGCTTCGACTGTGAGGAGTTTGCAGATCCAAAATCTCGCCTCTTCTTCTTAAATTTATGCTCGATCTTGATAGCATATCTATAAGTCATACCCAATGATGCGATGTCTAGAAAATGCATTTCTGTTTAAATGTATCTATGCAGACAACCGGGGTATTTGAGCACCATATGTCATTCAGATTCTTTGATACCCAATTTGGTGCACAGGGTATGGAAAATATTGGTGAAATCTGGTACTGGCTGGTCCCTTTTCTGATGCAGGGTGGTCCATCTTGTGTACTAGTCCTCGTAGCTTCCAACATGATATTATTGTTCTTTAATGGCATCCCTGAAGGAATCCCATGTGGTGATGAAAACAATTATTGCAGATTTCTCTATGGCCCTTTGCTCAGAGTAAGTATCCCACCAATCCTTAACATGGGGATGGCCTTGAGGAGTGCAAAAGTAATATTTTCCCTATAGGAAAAATTGTGGACCGAAAAATACCCTTCGAGTAGATTCAACCATTTATCTAAAACATCCGCATCTATCAGTCCTTAAAATAATGGAAGATCAAAATTTATCTGTACCTTGAAGGGGGTTGCATGGCTGCTTGATGAAGATGCGTCTCCTGTGGGCAGCCGTCGAAGGATCTGTGCAAAGTTGTCCATCATTTCATTCCTTTGTCGCACAAGGGCTTCCTCGAGCAACATTTTAAAGGGATCTCCTACTCCATCATCTTTCTTTTCGTTCCCCATGGGTTGTTGTCGGGCTCAGCACAACCGATATTGCAAAGGCTCAACTGGTTTGAGTCCCAACTTCTTATACCCAGATCTTGTCAGGGACATGCATGAAGAAAAATAAATAAAGAGAAGACCACTCTGATACCACTGATCCAGAGTTATGAGACAGACAAAATGAATAACAAACTGAATACAATAACACAGAGATACAGAGAACAACAACATATATCTAGTGAACAATAACTTCTATTGAATAAATAAAATAGTCTAAAACTATAAAATTGCAGAATTGAAAACAACTTGCTCGAATGGTGGTAGTTATCTCTGAGAAGAGATGTGGCTACTACGCACATCTGTTTGAGAAAAATGATTACAATGATGCTCCATAGGCCTTTTTAACATTACTCATGAATGACAAAACCCTAGACATCCAAAAATGTAACCCTAGGAGATGAAACACCAAAAGTTATGTGGGCTTCGATGGGTAAGTTGATACCTCAACTTCTCAGGGTCGTAGCTTTTTCATACGACCTCCGTTTTAGGCGCGTGATAGCCCATTGGAAAGGTCTTTTCGATAAATACACATTATGCTGTCAAATTCGGACTCCATCTAAAGTTTGATTGTGGAAAGCCAAAAAAACATTGTTTAGGGCCCCAAAACGGCCCTGGAAGTACATAAAGATGTACTGACATGAAAACTTCCAAAATAAGCAAGTTGGATTAGGTGGATAGCCACCAATATCCACCTAGAAGCTGTGTAGGGCTTCAGACAACCTCATAAGTGTAGAACCAACAATTACAAAGAATTACAGAAGAACGTGATGAACTAAAAATTGTCAAGAGGAGCCAGTTGGAATAGGTGGGTGGCCACCAATATCCACCTGGATCAGTCGTTCTATTATTCTTTTTACAGGACACCTCGAAAGAGAACTTGTTAATAGAAGTGGAAAGGGTAGTTATAAAATTATGATAGAGTTCTTCGATGTTGTCCTTATAAGTTAGGAGATGTAATTTACTATTTAAATCCTTTAGGAAAATTTCAAATTTACTTTTGTCAAAGCGCAGTTGTCTTTGATTATCAAAATTCTCTTCAATGGTGCTCTTGTTCATGGAAAAGTTTAGAGTTAGGGTTAAAGGTTTATGATCAGAGTCAGGTTCATAGTTATTTAAAAGGTTAAAAGTTTCTATTTGGTTGGAAACGGGGATATCATATATCACATAAACTACGACACTAATACCTAGCCCATGAATACAATTCATCTGGTTGGAGTTTGGACACTTCATTACTCCATTGCAAATTATTAGGTCTTGAGAGCTGCAGAGCTTGAACAACTCGATACCAAACAAATTCTCAATTAGGTCTTCAGAGCTTCTTTTGTAGCTATTAGATTAAACAAAGTCCTCATCTAGACATAAATAATTATGGTTGGAATCAGTGCTTAAAATAGTAACTTGTTTAGTTGTAGTCCTAGCATTAAAGTCTCCTAGCAGGAGGATATTGCCTTCATTTTTCAAATTATAAATATCTTGTTCTAAATTATTATAGGGACAATTTCTATCTAGATTGTTTTTCTTATAAAAAGTATAATTAATAGGTGCAAAATAACAAATTTCTATATACATATTCTTAGCATTGGTGTCTAAAATTTCTATCCAAATGTACTGATTTAGAGGATTTATCTTATGAAGTTGAATGTGAGGAGACATGTTCTTTCTAATATAACAAGCTATGCCTCCTATCCCTCTATGGTGGGAATTTTTGTTCCATACTGACCACAAGACAAATCCTTCTATGTTAGGGACCTTACACTCTTCATGCTCCCAAGTTTCAACTAGACAAATAATATCAATATCACTCGGGATCCAACTTATCATAGGACCTTTGCGCCATGGAAAGACACGACAGTTCCAAAAAAGGATCCTGAGTGTCCCAAATTACTATTTATTATTATCCTTTTGGTCTCTATCCCTAACAATAGCTTTTTGATTTCTAATTATTGCTCATTTTCCTTCTTTCCTGACTTCTTTTACCTTTTGAACTTCCTTCCTTAATTCAACTTGGTCTTCGGGAATGAGGTCTTCATTTATAAATATTCCTAACCCTTTTAAGCTTGGAGATTTATTGAGTATGCTATATTGATGATCATTACAGCTTACTTTGACACAAATCAACCTATCTTTGTGATCAATTATTTTTCCTAGCCTCTTTTCTTCTATTATAATTAATTATTACTATTATATTTACAATTATTATAATTAATACTGAAAAGATCTTTTAAATGAAAATGTATTCTTTGTATTTTTTTAAAAATTTATGTTATGATGTCTTTTAATTTATCATATTAGATTATTATATTATTTAAAACAAAAATATTATTGAAAGTTTATTAATTAAAAATATGAAATTAAAGTAAAAAAATAAAAACTTTTAAATCAAATTCATAAAATTGATGAAATAAATTTTTAAATCAAATTCATAAAATTGATGAAATAAATAATGTCTTTTAATTTATCATATTACATAATTATATTATTAAAAAAATTATTATTTAAAGTTTATTAATTAAAAATATGAAATTAAAGTTAAAAAAATAAAATAAAATTAAATCAAATTCATTAAATTGATGAAATAAACTTTTAAATCAAATTCATAAAATTACTGAAATAAATAAAATTGAAAATGAACATTATTTTATTTTAATTTATTCTTTAATAATATTTTAATAACATGAATGAAGGCATCTCGTGGATGAGAACCTGGTAAATGCATTCCTCAGTTAGAAAAACTCCCTAGATATCTCATCAGCTCGACAAGGGTAGGCGAGCACACCTAGTTCATGAGAGAGCATTCCCTAATCGACAAGTTCTTAGGACTCTGGCCTTCTGAGCCTGACCTAAAAAGATGGATTAAAGAATGGTGGAACCCTAAAGGAGACTACGAGGTACAACTCAGATCCAAAGGATTTTTTACGATTATCCTTTACAATCTCAAAGACAAGGACAAAATCTTTGACAACGGGTTGTATTTCTACAACTCGGCAGGGCTATTTCTGCGATTTTGGACAGATCGCTTCAGCCTAGAAAAGGAGGACTTTACAATGGCTTCATTCTGAATTAGGCTATACTCCCTGCCACATGAGTTCTGGCTGGAAGAGATACTTATGGGCATAGGAAACAAGGTGGGATGATACGTCAAATCGTCAGAAGACACAAAACAAAGAAAATATACCTCTTATGCCAGAATATGCGTTTACATGGACATCTCAAAAGCTTTACCTGGTTCAGTCACCTTGGAATATCAGGATGAGGATTGGAACCAAACAATCGACTATGAACACATCCCCTTTCGCTACAGAAAATGCCATGAGCATGACCACCTCTTCTAAGACTGCCCCCTAAATCCACAAGGCCCCAAAGTTGGAGAAAGAAAAAAAAAATATGGCTTTACCACGGTTACAGGCCGGAAAAAGAACCTGCCAAGGAAGCAGAATCCGGACACCGCTCCAAAGATAATAACCAAAAATTCCTATGACATTCTAAATCAATTGCCGAAAGATGAATAAATCCAAGACCCACACAAAACGAAAAACCAAGAGAAAGGAAAAGGCCAGGCTGAGCACACATCTACACAAGGAAAACAAGATCACCAAGGAGAAAAAATGGGGGTAAATGGGGACACTCTGATGCAGCTGGATGAACAAGATCTGGCGGACATATTTCTTGAAAAACTAAAGGAATCCCTCAATCGAAAGGACTTGCAAACCATCCCAGTAGAGCAAATTCGCAAAGTTCACAAATTTTTCATAGACTCCACAACCAGATCCACAACGCAGCTGGGTATAGACACAGATCCAATCACAAACTCAAAGCGTGCTCCATGAGAAAACAAAAGACGGGGACACAAATTTGCCCAACAACTCATCAAAGAGGCAGGGAACCTCATGCTAAACTCTGGCCAGATCCATAGGCTCTCGGAGGGATACCTCCACCCACCTCCACAGTTATCATGATGAAAATCATAACCTGGAATATAAGAGGACTCAATGGAAGATCCAAACAGAAGATCCTATGAGACTGTATACGTGAAGAAAATCCACATGTTCTCTTGTTACAAGAGACAAAATGTGTTGGAGCAGAAGAAGAAACTATCTTCCATCGTTGCTGGAGAGGATGCGACTCCATCCACACTGACTCCCTTGGTGCATCTGGAGGACTAGAAATTTTATGGAACCCCAATACTGTCACAATGAATAGGCCCTTATCTACTATAGGCATGCTAATGGCACACTTCATGGTCATAGGGTCGACCGAGGAAGGGTTAATCACAAATGTATATGGGCCTCAGAGCCCATAGGACAAATAAAGCTTATTTGAAAGGATAAATCACATCAGAACAATTCTGGGCAGACCTAACTGGATGTTGGGAGGAGACTTCAACATGATCCTGGCTCTGGAGGAGAAAAATGGCGGCACCAAACGGCTGGAGAAAGACAACGGTAAGTTCCAAACTCTTATTGACTAGCTAAATCTAGTAGATATAGAAGCTTGAAATGGTATTTTCACCTGGTCCAACCGAAGTTCGGGACACCAATAGGTGGCATGCAGACTAGACCGCTTCCTTGTAGTGGAAGCCCTGCTAGAAGAGGACCCTGCCATAGAGGCCAACATTCTTCCAAAAACCGTCTTGGACCACTAGCCCATCTCATTTTTCTTGGACATAGGAGTAACACCAAAATTCAAAACTTTTCATTTGGAGAAGTTCTGGCTCTCCCACCCTGACTTCCATCGGCTAGCAAAGTCCTGGTGGGCTCAGGCCAAAATAGAGCATGGTACCTGCATGTATAAATTATAGCAACGCCTCAAAAAATTCAAGGAAAATATGAAGCTTTGGAATAAAACCACCTTTGGGAACATATTTCAATGCATGAAGGAAATCGAAAGCAGACTAGAAGCTCTGCAACGAACCTTCATCTTAGGAACCAGGACCACAAATTTAATGAAGGAAGAGGATGAGCTTCAAACACAATTAGAAGAATGAAAAAAGCAGGAAGAAATCCCATGGTGTCAGAAATCCAGGGTTCAATGGCTTAAGGAGGGTGAGAGGAACACCAAGTTCTTCCACAGAGAAATGGTGCATCATAGATACATCAATAGGATCACTCAGCTGGAGGATGCTCAAGGTAACCCCATAAGAGAACACAACCAAATTTCCGAGGAACTATACACATACTATAAAGAGCTCCTTACAGAAACCAATGAGGACAGGCAGGAAGCAATCCAAAAAATAACCAGGAACATACCCTCATTGGTAACTCAAGAGAAGAATGAAACCTTAATGAGGCCCATCACCCAAGAAGAAGTGGACCATGCAATCAAGGAAATTCCCTCAGGGAAGGCGCCTGGTTCGGATGGCTTCACCACAGATTTCTTTCATCACTGCTGGGATCTAATCAGGGAAGAGGTCGAGCAGGTCATGGAGGAATCTAGAACCTCAGTTCATGTCCTCTCTTCCCTCAATGCCACTTTTCTCACTCTCATCCCGAAGGAGGAGAGAGTCACTCATCCCAGGCAGTACAAACCGATTTCCCTCTGCAACATCATCTAAAAAACCATCACAAAGGTGATAGCCACATGTCTCAAGCCAATCCTACCTTTTGTCATCTCTAAAGAACAGGAAAGCTACATGGAAGGTAGAAAAATCATGGACAACATCATCCTAGCTCACGAGGTAATATAGTCATTGAAGAAAACCAAAATCCCAGGTATGCTTATCAAAATCGACCTTTCAAAAGATTTCGATAGAATCAGTTGGTAGTACTTATGTTCCATGATAGAATCCTTTGGCTTCGACATACAATGGGTGAACTAGATCCTGAATCTCACCTCTTCAGCATTATTTTCCATACTGGTCAATGGAGTTCCTTCACAACCCTTCTCCCCCACTAGGGATATTTGTCAAGGAGATCCTCTTTCTCCCTTCCTCTTCGTTTTAATGGCGGAAGGCCTGGGATGCTACCTTAAGGTAGCGGTACTTGAAGGCTCCCTTAAAGGCCTACCCATGCACAATATTCAACCATCCCCCTCACACAGTCAGTTTGTTGATGACACCCTCCTCTTGAACACCCTTACTGCGTGAGAAGCCAGCAAGATCAACTCCATACTCTCTGACTTTGCAGAGGCTTCAAGTATGGCCCTCAACCTTGACAAGTCCAAACTCTACTTCTTCAACACACCAGTTGCTATGAAAAATCACATTTCTTGCCTTCTAGGCATACCCAAGAGCTCCCTTCCATCCAACCACCTTGGCATACCTCTTACAAGAGAGCCTGCGCGCTCCATCTCTTGGGATAGTCTGCTTCTCGCTATCTCAAATAGGTTCAATAACTGGATCTTCCAACTCCTTAATATTGCAACTAGATTGGTTCTTTTCAAGTCAGTCCTGCAAGCCCTACCAACCTACCTGTTTACCGCCCAAACCGGTTATTCAAGCCATTAGGAATATACAACGCAACTTCCTATGTCATGGACACCAACCAGACAAGAAGTAGGATTTGTTGGGTTGGGATAAGCTCTACAAACCCAAAGCTCTAGGTGGCTTGGGAATCCGTGAACCGGGAAGGCTCAATCAAGTTATGGGAGCCAAAATGTGGTGGAGGTGGCTCAAGCACCCTATAGAACTATGGGCACAAATCTGGAAACATAAGTATGCCCCAAACACCCAAACAGATCAACTAATCAGATTCAATGACCAAATTCAGGGTTCCAATATCTGGAACACAGCTTGGCACAACAAACCTCTTGTTCAGAAGCATGCTTTCTAGGAAATCAGGAATGGGGAAAGTGCACTATTCTGGCAGGAATATTGGCAACAACAAGAGCCTCTTACCACACTGGAAGAACTTAATCCCCTTAGGAAGACACTGCAACCTGGCATATTTCGATGGGTTAAGGATCTTTGGCGAAGGTCTGATAGGAACCTTCCCTGGCGAAATTGGAAGATGGACCACCCAGAACTACATCTCTCAGGGGAAATGGATCTCCAAGCCTGACAAATGTGTGCAAAGCATAGGAAAATCCCTATTCGGGAAGGCCCATATATTCTTAGATGGGGGTACTCAATAATAAGCATTTTTTTAGTCAAGGAGGCCTACTACTTACAGGGAAACTATTAGAATCACGCCAAGGAGAGTATTTGGGGAAAGATTTGGAATTTTTCACTTTGGCCCA
>JASDQU010347230.1:0-12357 GCA_032191745.1 Picea mariana
GGCCACCAATATCCATCTGGATCATATCCCTAGAGAGATTAGTGACTGCATGGGATCTTCTGTATAAATCATATCTACATAAATATAGTTATGGTATAAGTAATATTTATCATTGTTAGAGTTGAGGAACATCTTGTATTTCTTGGCATATGGTTAAGGGTTCTTGTGATACATGAAGTAGCTGAAGTATTGAAAGGATGAATAGAAAAAAGGGTTTTATGTCTAGTGCATGTGAGGGTTATTATATTGGTTCATGATAACACACACCTTTTTGGCACATGACTAGAGAGAGATATAGAGTCTTTGGGTAAAGGTTATGTATGAGTATGCATTCACAGTATACAGTTACAGTATCGATATAGTGACAGGTTTCATATCTATATGAAATAATTTGCAGAGGATCAGAAGTTTTCAGAAGAAAGAAAACCCTAGTTTTCNACATACGCAGGATGCATAACAGATAGGGTGCATACATACGCATGTTGCAGAACTATAGGTCACATATCTATTTTATTTGTATGATACATGCTTAGTTCAGCTACAAGTTGATTGCAGGGCAACAGTACAGGTTGGTTGCAGATCAGTGGTACAGGTTGGTATAGTTTAACAGTGGTATATCTCACAGTGATAGTGTGACAGTGGTTCCATCATTCTACTTCTACGCCAGGGAGGTTGGACGGGGAAAGGACAAGTGGTTGTAACCATATTTTGGTTGTAGTTGGAGAAAATAGGTGGTTGTAGCCTCCTTCTGGTTGTAGCCAGAAAAGTGGGGAGTTGGTGCTTCCCTCAGGTTGTATCCTGAGAAAATAGGGGGTTGGAGCCTCCTTCCATTTGTAGTTGGAAAACAAAGGAAGTTGGTTCTTCCAATGAATGTAATTCTTAAAGACACATAAGAAAAAGCATTATGTGGTTTTCTCCCTCTTTGGGTTTCCACATAAAAACATTGGTGTACTGTGTCTGTGTATGATTTCTCATTTGTTCATTTTTTATTTACTTTGCAACTATTGGATGTTAATGCTACATTGATCATAAAGAAATATAACACTTTCATATTATGGCTAAAAAGGATTAAATTGATCTATTATTGATTCACCCCCCCTCTCAGTAATCCAACAAGGATTATGATCAACTTCTTAAGAAACAAATCGTTGGGTCAAAACGTCTTGTTGTTTGTATTCAAGATCAACAACCCTTAGTTGTTTATGATGATATTCATAATTTTATGATTTAAGACTCCTATAAAAAATTTTAATTACAACAAAAACATCAAAATTTTGAAGAAATATTTTTCAGTTGTCCATTCAATCTTGAAAATTTTCAAACAGATCATGAAGATCAAATTTCTGAAGTTCAATCTATAAATATTTATGACTTTCAAGAGTTATTTTAGGAAGAAAAAAAAGATCATTATTATAACAATGTTTTTTATGAAGTAGATGCTTTGGATAAGGAGTATATTTTAGTTGATATGCAGAAGAAAGAAATGCTACCTTTTATTCTCAAAGGCGGAAAATGCTCTGATTCTTGCCATAAATTACAAATCACATCACAACTAAAATCATGTGCTTTCATCAATAAAACAAAGAACTTGCAGGAACATATTAGCCATAAAAACCATATTAAGGAATGCATTCTTGTTCCAAGTGATCATGTTGTTGATATAATAACTCTGAAAATTTTGTTTCTGCATAATGATATTGAAATACAAGAGCAACAAATTCAAGAAAACGGTGATCCTGGATTTGAAATCGTTGAGTCAAAAATTGAAGAAATCAGTAACGGAGAAAAGTATTTCATTTATTTTGAACAACAAGAAGAGAAGTCTGATATCATCCATGGGAAAGAAAATATACATAGGAATCCTTCTCTCTTGGGTCAACCGTAGGTTTTTCATGAGTTTCTAGATCTAGTGGCCATTTATATGGAGTTGAACTATCTTAGGATATTTAGACACTTAGGAGTGAGTTAAGTTATACTTGGTGTAAATGTGTTGAAATTGCATAGAATAGATTTAGATAAACAATAATACACACATTTGCAGAGAGAATAGAAGAAAGAAGAAGAAGGAGAGAAAGAATGAAAGAATTCTTATTAACCGTTATGAATAATGAATAATTTACACATGATATACTCTATATAACTCAATGAGTTTGACTTGAGGTGAACCAATGCACCATAGTGGTGGTCTAGAGTGATATGGACACACACCAGCAGTTACGGGAGTGAAATGCCACCTATTCTAGTCTATCAGGCAGTTACGGGAGTGAACTGTCACCTAGTTGAGTTAACTAGTCAACTAGTCTTCAGTTAACTGACTGAACAGAGAGTAGTGAGGATTTAACTCAGGGAATCAAGGCTAATGCGCCACTCTGGTGATGATACCAAGGCAGGGTTGAATTATCATTGTGATGATCCCAATTTTGCATGGTGATGATCCCAATGCAACATCTAAACTCAACTCAACTAGTCAAACTGAAGTGTCAACTGAAAGAGAATATTCTCTAGGTGGAATATTCTCCCCTAAATATAGGAGACTAGATAATGACTAATTATGACTAGTAAACAAGGAATAACCTTAAGAAAAAGAAATCCTAGGTGTGTGCGAAGTAACTCCAACACTTGGTCTAATGTGTCGTTAGGTAAAAGTGTGTTTATTTAGTATGCATTAGTATGCATTTGTATTTAGGAAATATGACGGTTACAATATGTTCCTGACATAGAGTGATATGACGGTTCATATTCTCCTCAATCTTAACAACTACATTGATTTGTGGCTTAACACCTGATTGGTCCATGATCTCTATTTAAATAGCATGGAGGGTCATTTTCCGATGATTGATTGTGAGAATCTCTCTTGTAAAATATCTTTGTAATATTTTTCTTTTGCATTAATAAACTGCACCAAGTGGTCACATTGGCTGGGGTCGTGGATGTTTTTTTGTAGGGGTTTTACCACATCAAAACATCAGTGTGTTGATCTTTTATCTAGTTGTGTGAGTGGTTACTAAAGGTTTTCTTCCTCTGTTGGAATACTTGTGTTGTCGAACATGGAATTAAAGCATGTTTGAAGACCCGCTCTCATTGTTGATCGAGATCGTGAAGCCGAATTGCCTCTTCTCTGGTTTCTTCCATTTTCATACATTTATAGGCCGGTAGGACTATTCTATTGTGTTCGGAGCACTCATTTCAGTCAGGAACAATTTCCATTTCACTCGAAAAGGTTTTTGTTTTCCCAATATACGTCCATTTCAGTCAGATCTAGAGGTATAAATCCTGAATACACCCTTTTTAATTTTTTGCAGAGTATTATTTTGGTTTTATTTCGGTTTCATATTGTTTGTTTCCAGGTTTCTACTCTTTTAGATCTGCATATCCTCTTTTCCCTGCGTCCTGTGTGATCTCGGAAAATCAGAAACAGATAGGAAAAGGTAAATTTTTTGGGTAAGCTAACTGAGATCTAACCCTTGTTGTCATTAAGAAGTGGAATGTTTTCCTTGTGTGAAAATATTGTTTTATGAGCACGCTCTCCAAGGCCGTCTTCAACAACAACAACAACAACAAAAATCCTCCTTATAAACAATACAATATGTTTTTCTAGCTCACTTGGTTAAAATTTTCCTTATTAAGTAAGAGGTCTTGAGTTCAAGTCTCTTTTTTGTTACTTTTTTTGAAAAAGTTCATGCATCCATTGTAAAGTGTATTTCACTTCAAGTATAAAAGTGAATCACTATAAGTAGATTTAATATTTTATTTTAAAGTTATTTATTTTACATGCAACTTTCGTTTATAAAGTAACTTCATTGTAAAAGTGATCCCCGCTTCTTTTATAAAAGTCAGTCACTTCATAAAACAACTTATTTGTAAACGCGAGGGCATAACCTTCACATCCGAAGTCCGTTTTTAGTGTTATTTTTTAAAAAACTGCCTAATTTTTCAAGATCTTTCCATCCATCTCATCTGCTTCATTTTTTTAAATCCATATTATCTACATATTTAATATGGGTTCTTCTGGTGATCTTTTTCTTACCAACACCAACTACTTCCAATGGAAATCCCATATGGAGGATTTATTAATAAGTAAAGGCATGTATCGGATTATCTTGGGAAAGGAAAAAGAACCCATTGATGATGAAAAAAAATTCAAATGTTATAATAGGAATGACAAAGTACGTGGGTTAATCAGAATGTCCATTTCTATGGATTTAAGGTTCCACCTTCAAGAAATTGATGACCCTGATGAAGCTTGGGAAAAGATTGAATCTATGTTTGCTAAACACGATATTATTTGAGCACATCAATTAGAAAATAATATATTGACTTTAAGTCCAAATGATTTTTCTTGCATTGAATACTATCTATCTAAGTTTAAAACACTTAGGATTTTATGTGAAGAGTGTACCATAAAGCTGGAGGAAGAGCATTGCATATATATTATTATGTCTAAGTTAGGTAGTGCATATACTGTGTTTGTATCTACCTTTTATGCCATGAGAGAGGCTCTAGGGAAATATTATCAAAAATCCACTCTTGATTCCTTTTGTGATGCTTTGATTAGAGAGAAAGATAAGCTTGTACAACTCTGAGCCATCAACACTGTAGGTAACTCCAAAAAATCCATAGTCACCTAGAAAAAATATAAACCCAAGAATCCCAAGAAGCTACATCTTCTCCACAATAACAAGAAAAACAAGGGTCCCAAACCCACTCATACAACTTCATATCCTAATGGTGAAAAAGGAGAAAAATCTAAAAATAAGAAGACTGATAGACATTGCAAATTTTGTGATAAATATGGTCATGATGAGTCCAAATGTTTCAAGAAGATGGAAGATTTAGAAGCAATGATGAAGAAGCACAACATCAATATTGATTCTACTACTTCTTCTTCTTCTCATGGACATGCACTTTCTACTTCTGGTTTCTCATTAAATACAACTTGTACTTCTTCTTTTGATGAGTGGCTTATTGATTCGGGAGCATCTTATCATATGGCTAAGGACCAAGCCATATTTTCTGCTCTAAACGAATGTAACACCAAGAAAATATTTGTTGGTGATGATAGATCTCTTAGTGTTGTAGGATCTGGAACAATTCAAGTAGATAATGGTCATTTCAATGATGTATTATGTGCTCCAATTATTTCTCGTAACCTTTTATCAGTATATAAAATCACTCATTCAGGTGAAGGTAAAAGCATAGAGCTTTCACCTCGCCAAGTTGTAATCAAGGATCTGAAATATCTTAAACATGTTCTTGCAACTGGAATTACTGATGATATTACAAAGTAGTACAAGATTGAAAACTTTGGTTCATAATATTTTCCATCTGTTTTTGTTGATCATAGCGATAACTTGAGAAAACTTTGGCATGAGCGGTTTGGTCATATAAACTATCGCTCATTGCAAGAACTATGTAATCAACAAATTGTGACTAGTCTTCCTCTTGTTTCATGTAGAGATGGTGTCTTTTTGTAGTTTTGTTCTTGGAAAAACTCGTCAGGTGTTGGCAGCCAATTCACATTTTTCCACTGTCTTATAAGCTGCCTACACCAATTTTTTGCAAACATCAATTTTTTCGTCGCAATTCTCAAATAAACAACAATTTTATTCTTTGCGCCATTTACACACTTACCTTCATTTTGTTTTCATGACTGTAAGCGTGAAAATTGATCTTTTGAAGTTGCATTAGAATCTTTATTGAATTGTCGTTATACTTTTGGTTGATATGCCCATTGCGCTTACATTTTACTTAGCATTATGCAGTTGGCAAAACTTTTGATCTGTGATCATTAGACATTCTTTGATTGATTATGTAATTTCATTTCATGAGTAATTGAGGTTGTGATACATTGGTAATTGGATTTATATGTTTTTTGATTTGATCTATTTGGCACATTGGTATACATAAAACGCATTGGCACATCGGTTAAACTCTTGGTATGAATTGTTCTATAAAACGCATTGGCGCATTGGTCCAACACTTGGTATTGGTTTCGATTTGTATGTTTGGTTTTAAAACTATGGCATAACTATTGCTTGCGTGCATGGTTTATCCACTTACCAAAGGTTTCAATGGATTGATTGAAATGGCATAGTTATAACACATGTGCACTATGATTTGTATAGTTGAAAGCGCTGACGGTTGTACATTGGTAATGACTATCCTGCATGGCATAAACAGCTCCACCACCTTCGTACGATGTCAGTAATGTTGCTCCTATCCTTGTTTCACCTCTGTTATGTTGGATAATCCTTCGGGCATTTTGTTCCTGTGTATGCTGCATGCAAACCCTGGCTCGTTCACTGTGTGCTCTTCCCCATGGCACCAGTGGTGCGAATTGAGCTGAATGGTAGCCAAGCCTTGCTACTGTTCGACAATGCCCGGAAAGACTTAGAGGATAGAGGTTGGCTCACCTTTGTACAATGGTTTGAGGGTTTTAATCTATTTGTTGCACAACAGTTCGCCCTGACTTTTGATGGATGTAGAGCCAAAGTCAGTGACATTCACCTTGAGTTGAATGAAGAGTTCATTATCTCTGCCACCAGGTTAGCAGCCACGAGCTAGCAATGGTTCAAAAATTCTAAAGTTGAGAAGGTGCCATGGCCACTACTGTTCGTCTCACAAAAAGTCACATCCTGTGACAAAGGTATGCCCATTTCCACGCCCTTCTTCCCTCTCCTAAACCCTCATCCAACCCTGATATCGATCTACCCGAAATCACAATAGACAAGAAAGAGGCTGTTAAAAAACCTATGAGCAAAAAGGTCAAAGGGAAACCCTACTGTTGATGGAAAAGGTAAAAAGAATGCTTGGCTTATCTCAAGAATGGCTTGGAATAAGCCTAAACATAGTGCTGAGCAGAAGCCCATAGTCCTCAGTGAAGAATCAGACTCTGACATAGAACGCTTCCTAGCTAGTGAGTACCCTTACTCACAGGGTTTGTGCTCTGAGCCACCCTATGACTTTGTTTCTAATCTACCCCCTTTCCTAAGGAACAATCCTATCTACCCTGGGATCAAGCTACGCAAAGAAACCCTTGGCTATGTAACCAAACCCTCACCTACATTTTCGAAGCCCAGACAGTCGTCATGTGACCAATGTGATATGTGGTTGGAACGATACTATATAGACATTCCCTTATTACAGTCGAAGATCCAATCATTGGAAAACCAAGTTGCAGTGTTGACCAGCCAAAGGGACAAGCTTCAAGAAAATGATAGGAAGCAGAAAACCATTGGTTCCATCATTTCTAGGAATGTCGAATCGGCTACAGCCGTCGTCAATTCCAAAATGTCATGATCAAGCTGTCTGCTCGTCATTTAGGTATGAATTTAGGTATCATTTTCATTTTCTGAATTGCTAGGATTAATATAATGATTTGAGTTTGGTTTTCAACTAGCTCTGTCTATTGTTCGAAATGACTCTGTTATAACCATATCGAAAATGATTATGTGATTCATCCTGTACATTGTTTTCATTTTTCTAAAATTGAATGAGGTTATGATTTGGTTAAATGATTCGGTCATGCCCAGTTTAGCACTTGTTCAGTTTTCATTGGATTTGATTCATTTGTCTGTTGAGTTAACGAAATCAATGGTTTGCCTTCGATTGGATTTGTTTGTATCTAATCTGAACAGGAGGTTTTCATGCTAAAATTAGAGCACGATCATGTTTTGATTTGGTATGATTTTGTTATGGTTGAATTATATCGGCTCTGATTTAGTTTGTATGTCGTGATTTTGGAACGACTTCGTGAGTTTGAATTGATGTGATGTAATCTTCTAAATCAGGAATACAACTCTGATCGACTCCGATTTGGAAAGAACGACTCTATTTTGTATGGAAACGATATTCTCATTTAAGCCTATGCAAAAGATATCTACGCCTGAATCATGGAACAATTTTGATTCACAATGACTATGTTAAACTCCAACTGTTCGATTCGCTCTTATCTTGATTGGATTGTTGTGTATCTTCAGTCAGTAGGATTGTTTTTATGAGTTGGATTCGTATCAAAAATAGACTTGATAATGCTCTGTTTGATTTTAATTTTTCAAAATGAGTTGGTTAAACCCAGATCGACATATGTTATCTCTGTCAAGTTCGTTTTGAAATGAATTCTAGTAATATTTTCGATTTTCTCTGCCCCAATTAGCAGTAACAAACGATGGACGATTTCCACAGATCCTGTTAATGATTTCATTTGAGTTAATTTGCACACCAGTTTTGATTTTATTCGCTAATGACATGCATCGTTGGTTTATGTTAATACAGTTATATCAATTTGAAAATGATCTTGTTGTTTTCGTATGGATTCGATCGTGTTTCCTGTTGATGAGGTAGCATAAACGATTGCCTATGATGTGTTTAACTGTATCGATTTCAATTGGTTATGAATCGATTTCTTTACTATCAGTTATCCAATACAATGTTATTTACCCGAATTGGTGACAACGAATTAAAACAGAGCGTACCCATCTCTGTTATCATTTGGTTGAAAACGATTTAGTGTGTTCAATTTACATACAAGTGTTGGCTTGAATGAGTCTTTTTAGTAATCAAATATATTTTGATAGTTTTGATATATTTTTAGAGATTTTAATTGATTTTATTGCTGATTCTACGTCTGATTTAGGCCAGCTACAGAATTGCAAGATTCTGTAGCTAGCCTATAGAATTAGATTTTTATCATTTTTATCAACAAAATATCCTCCTAACTTATCCATTTTTTACCCTTTTTAGGCACATCCGAATTGCATTTGCATGCTGGACGGTCTAGGAGATATTTGTGTGATTTAGTTTTTATTTTAGGTTCCTAGTTTAGTCAGACTTGGGATATTTTCCCAGATTTTATGTAAACAATTTTGATAACTTCCACAGGGATGTTTTACCCTGTGGAAGGTCTTTAAATACTTATTATTTTTTTTAATAAGGAGCATCCTCACTTGTGGGAGAACCAGGCTATGGATTTCTAATACAAACTGAGACAAGAGTTGATGTTTTGCTACAGCTTTCTCTTTCATAATATCAATCTTTTGTTTCAAGTTTATGCATGTCAATTTGCAGTTGATTAGAGACTACTTTAGCTATCATAATCTATTGCAGGATGATATGATTTGATTAATGTGCTATCCATATCTGATTTCTTTCATTATTTAAAAAGTACAACAATTGTTTGGTTTCAGTTAATGAATCACATATTTCTCTTCTTCATTAATTGAATCATTTTGTATAGATCTTTACATACAGATTTATCTAACTGTGAAGATTTATAAATCATAAGATTGTTGTAAATTTTTATGTCTTGTTTGTCCTGTAATTATATTGAAGAGCACAACAGCCTCCCATTTACGAGAAGCTAGTGGATAATTCGGTGTGGGTTTCCTCCCTCCGATCAGCTCAGGCAATCATCATACAGGACAAACCTGGAGCGTTCCTTCGGGTCAGTTTTTTTTTTTTCAAGTATTTAATAGTTTATTTGTTAGTATAGCTTAATTAGTTTAGTTAGATAAATATATTATTTAGATTTGTAGTTAGAGTTAGTATTTTAGTTGTTTAGTTTAGTTAGTTTTTGTTTTATTTCTTTTCATAAAATTATAAAATAAAATAAAAAACAATATCTCTCTCTGTCTTAGGGCAGAGTATTAATGAGTTTTTCAGGTTTTCATTCAAATGTGTAGATTGTAAATATTGTACATTTTGTGAATAAGATTTATTTCTGTTAGTAGTTAGATATTTAATTTATTAGAGTTAGCATAGTAATTAATTAGTAGATTGTATATATAGAATAGTTAGATTAGTTTTGTTTAGTTTGTTTTAATAATTATTTTTGGATCAGTTTATTAGTTTGTTTTTATAGTTAGTTTTAGTTAGATTAGTTTAGTTTGTTTTAATAGTTATTTTTAGTTAGATTAGTTAGTTTAGAGTAGTTTTCTTTTTTTGTTTTCTTAGGACTTAGATCAGCTAACGGAGCCGCTAAACCCGTCAGGGTGGTTCATCCCAAATGGCTTGGGTTATTAGACAACCCCGGACCGGTTCCACTCTCCCAGTTGACGGACGATCAATTTCGCTCGTCAACAAATGGCACTAGAAGGAGGGACTGAAACTAATTAATGGCACAAGGCAGTCGTAAGACTCCTCCACCACCTAATCACTCACCTATAGTGACTAGAAGCCATTCAAATGATAATATTCCCCTTCAAATAGCAACCACATCAACCGATGATCCACGGATCACAATTGAGCCAATAACCCCTAATTCTACAGGTGGTGACATACAAGAGATTGTCCGTTAATCTCTTATAATAACTCATAGTGCCTTAGCCCATTTGAGGCAACCAAACCGTCCATTGGACCAACCTTTGGATTTCTCTGATATCAGAGAACGATTAGGAGGCACTAATCTCACTGTGAATCCTACGAATCCAAACCTAAATCCTGTTGCAGGAGGATCTGGGATACCTCCTTCACCACCTCCATCATCTCCTTCCTCTTCTAGAGGAGATTCCTCTGACGAAGGCAGTTCCCCTTCTCAGCCTTCCACACCCACTACACCAATGGAAAAATAGAACAACCCTGCTAGACCTTGTCTCGACCAGGATGTCGTAGCTATACCTGGAGCTCAACATCCTTTACCTAAACATCCAGAGAAATGGCTTCCCAAGTTTGACCCCGACTCAAAACAGATCGCTGAAGATCACATTAAAAAATTTATGTTAGCCATAAGACTCCACAGTGTCGAACATGAAGACGTTGTCTGTAGGTTGTTCCCCTATACTTTCGAGGGCAATGCATCCACATGGTACTTTTCCCAGCAACCCCATACCATTGTGTCTTGGGAAAAGTTTGAGTCATGCTTTTTGGAAAAATTCGAAGATGGTAAGCCTCCGGCATGGATGATTTTAGGGGCTAAATTTCGCTCATGGGCTAATTTTCCATGGTTTTTCCCAAAACAAGATTCGCTATTCTAAAAATTATTCGCCCAAATTCTATAGGATAAAATTATTTTACCTTAAAAATCGCCAAAATTTTATACAAACTATATAAAATCCTTAGAAATTTGAATATTTTTACAAAAATATTGCCAAACATTTTATAGTTGGCATATGAAGGATTAGTAAGATTCGCCAAGCTTTCTACATTTTAAAATAAATTTCCATCCTTAAAATCATCCCTGGCCTCCGGAAGTCCTAGTCATGGATCTTTCTAACTTAAGAATGAACCCAAAAGAAAAATTTAAAGACTTTAATCAAAGATTCTTAACACTTAAAAATCGAATACCTGCAGATTCCATGCCCGCCGAGAGTCTTATAATAGCATACTACACTAAAGCTTTTCATCAAAGTATATCTATTTGGGTTAAATGATCTAAGAAAGCCACATTATTAGAATCCTTTGAGGAAGCCAGTCGGATTGAAAAAGACATACTTAGTCTTAAAGACTCTACTAGCAATGAAACAGAGACTGGTTCTTCTTCCAAAAATAAGATCGAAATCCTCCCCAGACCTACACAAAGTAAAAAACAACCTGAAAGCTCGGATTTAGAAAACTTAACTAAAGTTGTTCAAAAACTGTCAAGTCAAGTTATAGACTTATAAAGGATGACCGAAGAAGCTTCCTCGAGTAAAGGACCTTACAAACCCCTGTTCTGGAAGCCTTTTCCTACCAATCGACCTAATCCAACCACCGAAGGCCTTAATCTAGAAAGTCTGCAATGCACCCTTCAAACAATTCTAGAAGCCCAAGATAACTTGATACGTCCTGAGATTCCTGAGGAGGTAGTTGAAAAAGAGACAGTTCAAGAAGAGGAGTCTTCTCCAAACATTTTTGGACACTTCTCGGATAGCATCTTTCAAGATAACTTCGAGACAGTTCATCCTTATAATACCAGGAGTAAGACAACAAACAAACCTTCTTCCGAAAACACTACAACTTCGCCTCCAAAGCAGTCTAAATCAGTTGAGACTAAACAGAGTAATGTGAACCCCAACTTAGATTATGATGTAGTTGAAGATCTTAAAAAGTTGAGAGCTAATATTTATGTTTATGAGTTATTGAAATTTCCATTTCTGCTACAAAAAATGTTACAAAATATCTCAGAGAATGGAAAAAATGGTAATTCTAATGGTAACAAGGTTGTGCAGTACAAAGTTCCCCAGAAGACTTCCACTAAAAACAATCCCGATCCTCAAGATAAAGGAAGCCTTCCTGTAAGTAATGTAAATAATGTAAATAATGTAGATAAAGTAGCTTTAGAAACTGCGAGTAAAAAGCCACAAGCTACCACTCTTAGTACTCGCAAAAATGTACCTCCATTTTTGTTAACTTTCGAAATCTTTAATAGAAACGTGCACAATT
>JASDQU010347242.1:0-12357 GCA_032191745.1 Picea mariana
AATTATTAAAAGGGCTTATTAATACTTTTAAACAACTTATTAAAACCAAACATTTATATATATAAAAATATCTGTGGCATTCGCTGGCAGCCTTTAAGGTCGGGCTTCTAGCATGAGGCCCATGTGCCCGGCCTCCGGCTCTCAATACCAAACACCTAAGCTGTTCCTCAATCCTAACGCTGCCTCACTTCCGCCTCTCGTCTCTTTGCTCTGCTCTTGGCGCTGGTGTTGGTAATGCCCGCCATCAACGTTGTTGAGCTTCTGGTAAGGGAATGGGATTGACATTGGCAGTGCACCAGAGTTTTCCACATTTGTAATTTCTGAACGTTTTTTTTTTTTAACAACAGGTGCATTCTCAACAGTTAACTTTTTTGAACTAATTTCAGAATTAGTTGCTCCCAATAGTTGGTTATTAGATGCCAGGTTATCAACTGGCTCCAAAAGCAGTAGACAGAGGAAACAGAAACCAGCTGTTGAGAAATCATCAGGGCCACAACAAGAACTGGTTAGCCTTTGAATCAATATTTCAGTATTTTCCCCATTCGCTGGCATCCTCTCGCTATTTTGCTCTTTCTTGGGAGCGTAGTTCCCTCTCCTTGGCGCACAGGTAGTTTCCACCGATCTTTTTACTTGCACTGCATTCCATTTAAGGTTGTTTCTAGCTTCACCCGTAGCACCACCAGAACGAAATGAAAGAGTTATTGAAGCTTATAAAAACACATCTTCAATTCAGACTCCATCATATCGCATTCTCCTGCTGGATGTCCAGAATCATTATTTCTTCCGCTATTGATGCGTCTTCTCCATGGAAGCAGTAGCAGCACAATGGTTTCAAGAAAGGTATTTCATCAGACAAATCTGGCGTTGGTCTTGTTGCAACCTACATGAAGACTAAGAGAGGAGCCAAGCATTCTGTTCATACCGTTCGAGCTGCAGGCGCTGAAGTGAAGTCGACAAGTGCTCTCACTAGAGTTATATTTGAGCCTTTTTCTGAAGTCCAGAACGAGTTTGTGCAAGTTTCTCAATCATTCTCTCAGTCTTTAGCTAGACAGAAGTTCTCAGGTGATGCCAATGGACAAATGAGAAAATCTTGAGTGACTGATAGAAGGTCTAGTGTACTGTGCCTGCCGACGCGTTTGGAAACACAGTTGCACATGAAAACAAATAATAATATACAATTATCACGAGGTGATGGCGATGGACGAATTGGCAAACCTCGAGTGTCGGACAGAAGCTCTGTTAAGTTTGTTGTGAAGGAGCACTGAATGAGCAAATCAACGTGGAGTACAACGTTTCATATATATATCATGCTCTCTTTTCCTACTTTGATAGGGACAACATGGCTCTGCCAGGCTTTGCAAAGAACTTCAGGGATGCCAGTGACGAGGAGCAGGGACATGCATAAATGCTCATGAAATATCAGAACGTCAGCTACTGCCCATGAGGAAATTCACATTTTATTTCTCGTGAGGCGCTTGGGCGTTGGCATGCGTTGTGTTCGCATGCATGACTCGTGTATTCTTGTGTGGCAAGAGGTGCGAGTTTTTATCACTACACTTCATTTTGATGCCTACCATCATGGAGTTTGACAACTCTCAGAAGGGTAAATCCCTTTATGCCATGGAGCTGGCCTTGTCTTTGGAGAAACTCACAATCAAAAGCTTCTGAACTTGCACACTGTAGCCCAAGAGGCTAACGATGGTTAGATGACGGATTTCATCGAGGGCAACTTTCTCACCGATCAAGTTCAAGCTATCAAGAAAGTATCAGAATATGTGTCTCAGTTGAGAAGGATAGGCCAAGGGCACGGTGTATGGCATTTTGATCAGATGCTCCTGAACGGAGGTGATGTGGCTGTAATGATGAGGAACGCATGATACAGAAGGCCATTTTCCCCAAATCAGATTGTGATGCTATATTAATTGATGGATTTTGTGACCTAGGAAGAGCATCAGAAGCACTAAAGTATTCTCTGGAGGCAATTACTAGAAGAGTGCAAATACCAGTTGAAACATTGAACAATTCTTTAGGCTGTATGCTTGTCTCAGTTCTAGAGCTAGTTCTAGAATGCTATGGATGTCAAACATGTGATTTGTTGTTGCAATTAACATTGTTGTCTGAAATTTGAATCATCTGAAATTCTCAACAACTTTAATTGTCTGTAGGCTTAATGAAACTCCCTTGCGATGCAGATAGTCACTGGAGGCCTTTTAATCCATGCAACTCTATCTTTTAACATGTATGTGGTGTTGATGACATGATTATTATTTTCAGGCTATTACGTAGAAGTCCTTTTCACATCTAGAGTTTTCAGGTATCCAAAAACTGTGTAGTCAAGGCCACGACAATTGTGACAATACATATTAGATGGCTTGGACTGAATGGTTAAGGTATAGCAGGTGGAAACTATGATATGCGTAACCTGACCGTGGTGAGACTACATATTACAGTGATAACGTCCTGGTATGTTTTGCTTACAGAGCATGCTTGTTGATGGGTAGCCTTTATTCATGTGATTTTCAGTGTTCTGTCTGCTTCATCATATATTGATAAATATCGTTTTGTTGTGCCTTGCTTCGTTATGTAAAGCCTTGCTTTGTTTTGCTTCCATTGTGTGTGTTTTGACTTGGGTTTTGTGTGTTTTTGGTTTACCCTGTTTTCTTAGGCATGTTGCATGATAGAAAGATCAACTGCCGGAACTTTTTTTTTTTTTATTTACTATGGAGTTGACATAAGTTAGCACTGTAACATTTATCCATTGTCTACTAATATAATACACCTGTAATGTAAGATTCTATGCAGTGCAAGTACAACAACAGGGATGATGGAAACCATTGTTTATGCTCCCATTGACACTGTTAAGACCTGCCTTATGATGCAGAGGGAGTCTGCTAAAATGGGAAGCTACAAGAATGGATTTCATTGTGCTTACAAAGTAGATAATTGTTTATGAAACTGAATAGTATCATTACAGATAAATAGTATATTCATGTATAACTCATAGACAGTTACACAATGGGAAGGCTTTGCATAGTGTTTATGATCTTCTAATCTAAGGTCTATGTTAGGCTCTAGCTCAATGAAAATAGGAGATATATAGGGTTTCAAATTGTTTATACAATCTATCTGATCATTGACTGCTGGAGAAAAACAAATGCTTGGCCCTTTTCTCTACTCAGGTAAAAGTCATGAACTATCTAGTAAATATTAAACTAAGTACCTGATACATTACAATAGGTAGGAAGTACCGAGTATCCCTAAACTGTCTGTTAAGATTATTTTCATCTTTTCTTTTAAATTTCTTATAAGAGAGCTCGTGAAGATATGCTTAGGTTACTATGGGTAGGTAGGTAGGCCCTTGGTTCCAGATTTTGAACCAGGGCTCTGATACCAAATGTAGGGGCCGAAGAGATTAAAAACATCAATTTATTTATTAAACTTCATAACAGAATAATATTCTTCATAATAATAACTTTGTTAAGTTAAATTTAACAACATATAATAAATTTAATAACTGATTAAAATAATTGCAAAATTTGAAATACCTGAACCTGATGCTAATAACCTCCGTTTGTCCGCTGCTTGCCTCCTTGACTGCTTCTGCAAAACACTGCCCAAAACCTAGTTCCTCCCTACCAACTAGGTAACTTCCTAGCTCCAGGATATCAACGGATATCCTGGCCCCCGTGCCCAAAACCCCCAGCAACCCCAGTGCACTGATACAATCTCACTCCCAAAATTTCACTTCTCTCTACAATACCCAGAGCTCCCAAAATCTATCCCCAACTTCCCGTAGAAAAAATGCCTCCCGTCCACCTCCTTCCCTTCCTTATCCCCCCTTCACCGACTTCCCCGCCTCATTTACTCCCTACCTAACTCATTTATTACCTTCTTATCCTCTCCCGTTAATGCCCCTTATCCCCTTTATTTAATATCTTATCCCTTGTAGTTAATATGTTATCATGTATCGGGTACGTAAATTAATTTAATAATATAATTTATTATCCTCCTTTTATTTATTTACCTTATTAATTAATGACTTAATTAATACTTAAATTAATCATTAACAATCATGAATAACTAATTAATAATAATTAATTAGTTAATGTTATTTTAAGAAATAATTATGGTTTAGCTAATCTTTTAGGACAGTTATATTATTAAATTAATTATAATTAATAATCATGTACACCTATTTAAGCAGGGCCGTTACATCATGTCCATTGTATTCTCTACATTGCTACATTGAAAAAAGAACAGACTAATTGAACACGAGGATGAAGCCTTATGTTCCACAACTGAGAAAGTTGGAGTACAATCTTCCAAAATGTATGCCAATAGTGGTACCAAAGCAAATACAATGCATATGCCTAATACACATCCATATCAATTATGAACAATATACAATGCGTATGTATATTTGTTTGTTGTGATGTTCGATGTACGCATGTTTGTATCAGAAAAAAGTTTGACAAGTGACATGGGCATGAGCAGTGAATCATCGCAAACATCAGCACAACGACAAGGCCGAAGGTAAAGATTCATAGATTATGCTCTTGCTATGTTTAGGAAACAAATATGCATAGTTATTTATTATACTATGCCATGGTAAATATGTTTATGTCGTTTACAACACATGTTTTTTAGTTCACAAGAACTATCGACAAGTAGAATTGAAACGTCCAACATAGTGCAAGGTCCAAAGACTAAGAGATATGGTTACAAAACTCTAATCTGCGTACTTTATCCAAATTGTACATATATTAAAGCTTGTCATATTTGAGAATATGCTTGCATATAAGAATGTCAAGTCATGTATTTTGTTTATTGCTTATGGGTTTGAGCAAATTTTGTCAACCCAAAACACCCTTCAAATTGGAACATGGTTTACATTTGGGCCACCAAAGATACTATTTAAATAAACTAATATGAATAATGTTGAAATGAATATAAACAACATCTCTTTAAACTTGAACCAAAGTTTGTCGAGCTCTAACTATATTTCATAGCTGAGAATGTTTTTCCCATAGTTAATGTGTTTCTATCGCTTGATAATTACCAGACTAAGTGTTGTTGTGTGAGGGATAAAGTTGTTTTCTCCCTTTCTTTTTCCTCTTCTATACTTACCCGTTTTTCCCTTTTCTTCTTCCCCTCTACTATCCGTTTTTGGTTCTATACTTAGTCGCATTTCTATGATCGCGGGTTCCCAGGGTGGCGGGCTGACAAATCTTCATCTCCATCTATATCTTCACATCACGAGTCTGATCGACCGTCATTCGTTCCCATACTTAGCCAATTTTATGGCCACGGGTTCCCGGGTTGGCGCTATCGAACTCTCTTGCCCCGTGTTCGGGGTATACATCTTGCACCCAAAACTTCGGTGATCTACAATTCGACCCCAGACTCCTCAAACTCGCAAGCCTCACTCTACCTACGATGACTCCGTCTGACCACCCCACCTTTCCATACTTAGTCAATTCTTCAAAGTTTCGTGGGTTCACGGATTCCCGGGTTCACAAAAGTTTCAAAGCATTTTTCGCTCCCCTCCATCCCTGCCACCTTCGCCCCTTCCCAATGCACATTAATTATGCTTTTACTAGTGACAACTCATCACACAGGTTCGAAAAGATTGGCATTAATAAGCAAAAAGCTCGATGACATCTCCCATTAAAACACATTAATGGGAGAATATTATGGGATTTGATGATTTTTTTGTGTCGATCTTGAATTGGCCAAAAATTGTTGGTTATTTTAGTTTTTTTAAGGCACCATCATAGTAAGAATGCAATATCGTGCTAGCCCACTGTCATCTACAAAGGTGTTGACGTCATGTCCCTCTTTAAAATTGTGCATATATTACAACTTGTCATATTTGAGAATATGCTTGCATATGAAAATGTTAACTCATATATTTTCTCTATTGATATTTGGAAAGGATTTTCCCCGGATGCCTGACCAGGTGAGCAAGTTCCTGGATAGGAAGGGCACACTAGAACAAATGGAGAACTATAATGTTATAAGGATTTTTGGATCCAAAGAAAATCCTTCCTTCCTTCCATGTCACATATCCGATACAATGTTTCTTGCTGAGATAGCAAGACAGTACATCTATTGGTTGCATTTTTTCCATGAAAAGATAAAAAAACAATTCATGCCTCTGCCTTGGAAAGTCAGGGATTTCATACTCAATAATATGAACAAGATTGGCGGTTCTGCGGACCACTTCCACAGCCTCAATTTGAAATATGTTGAAAAAGTAAAAGGGTTCTACCCTAATTGTATTTTTGTAGAACACCTATTGGTTGTCGGTTTCAACAGTTCTTTCATTAACACTATCATGAATGAAGATGAAGATAACGCCTCAGGCAGTCCTGCTCGTGACACCGATGACCTGGAGACAATCATCAACACCAATGAGTCGTACAAGCATAAACGAAAAGGTCTGGGTGAGAAAAGTGCCCAATCCCCGATTGCCACACCCAAGACTACAACATCTTGAAGCAACACTCCAATGACCTACCCAAGTAAGAAAGTCACACATGGTTCTTTAGGCAGAGGAGGAGATAAGAACCCTCACTCTGGCAAAATTGAAAGTTCTCATAAACTTCCCGCGAGCAAAAAACAAAAAAAAATTGTGTAAGAAGAGGAGGGACCGAGGGGAGAAATTGATATCCACAATCTCTCCCTCGAAGATATGGAACTAGAAATTGACATTGACAAAATGTTCCTCGACGAAGACTAGCTAGAGAGAACCACTCCCCATAACTCTCAGATGGAAATAATTGGGACCGATACCTTCGACGAAGAAGAGTCTTTTGCATTTCAGAGCACTGTTTTTGACAACGAATCCAAAAGATTGGTTATTTAAAAGACAGATGTAAAGAATAAGAAAGGGAAATATCATTCAGAGATGAACCTACGGAACATGCGCCCTTCCCAGATCTCCCAAATACACCAAGCAACTGGAGATGCTCTAGACAACTCTTTTAATGGCCTTGAAGCGAAGAACGCCAGGTTAAAGGAGCGAATCAAAGAATTGGAGGGAGCTCTAATGCTCCTTCCATTGTTGGCTAGTCCTTTAGCAACGATCGGGCCCACCACACTTGCGACAAAGTTAAAAGGATCAACAAGCCTTCTCACATCAGCCCGAGGCTATGTGGAAAAGAATATAAAGAGAATAATGTAATTAATAACAAAAGCTTGGGAGATGTCAAAGAGTATGGTTTCTTTTGGAACAAGAGTGCATGTTTTTCATGAGTATCTGCAAGAAAATTTAAAAAACGAGCAAGTTTTCTACCTTGATGTAGTTGTACCATTTGGTGCTAAAGTTACTAGTATGACAAAATTGAGAAGAAGAGAGGAGGATCTACCTTCTCCGGATCGAATAAACCAACTAAATGCATGCTGGAAAGAAGAGGTTAAAAACCTTAATGGTATCGTTCAAGCATGTAGCGAGGCCATATCTAGAAGAGACAAACTATTCAAGAAGCTAATTGAGATAAATCTAGCTGGCAATACCAATGAAGTCCAAGACCCAAAATTGATATTCAACTCGTTGTTTTTAACCAAGAAAGCATTTGATGATCAAGTTGAGATCTATAAAAGACTATCATTTGAAAATTTCTATGGCATTCTTGAATATGGTGAAGATGACGTGAAAAACTGGCTAGTTGATTATTCGATTAAAAAACAAGATATTGAAGAAGCATTGTGCAACCTCTCTATTGATCTAAGGGACTTGGAAAGTGAATTCTTCAATATAAAAATCCGGCATGAAATCAACGTGGCGCCCATGAGGAGCTACATCGAGGAGTGGTTCAAAAAGGTTGTCGACAAGATTACCAATGAAGGGAAAAGGACGCTTGAGACGGTTCCCATAATTGCCGAGGAAAGCCATAAAAGGACATCAACGAGCAAATGAAAAGGCATGGGATACCATCATAGTAAGTTCATACTGATCACATTCTTCTGTCTTTGTCAATGTCTTCATCCAGTTACTCTACCTCTTTAAACAGAAAGGTTTAACCGAGGACTAACAATTTTCTTTTTCTTCTTGCCAAGTCTTGCTGTCTTCCATCGCCGACTTTCTTCTTTCTACAAGCTTGATTCTTGTACATATTTGCTTTATGGTCCACGAGAGCCCCAATTCCAGTCATTATGGCAAACACATTTAAATTTCAGAGAATATGTACTGAACTATATATTTTTTTACAAATTCCAAGAAAGTTATTTTGGGAAATAATCTCAATTGTATTTTGTAACCCAGTTTATCTAAATATAAAATATTTGAGGTTGTTGTATGGTGTTTTTCAATGTTTAATATTGTTTTTTTGAAGTTTGTATATATATTTTTAAATTAACTCATTTACCTGTACAACTATTGATATATGAATTCAACCTCTTTCTACAAGAATTTAAGATGCTCTTTGATCCATAGTTAAAAATGCATGATAAACTTTTTTTTTCCCTGCCCAATACTTCCATTTAAATAAAAGCTACTCTATTGCGGCATCGACAACTTTTGCTCCTTAAATTTTACATGGAAGAATAATTTGTGATAGGACATAATAACATATTACATGTAATATGTAATAACATATTACACATATTACGCATATTACATGTAATATGTTACAAAGACAACAAATCAGTGGACATATACAACATGGTAACTCAGGTGTTGACATCATGTTCCTGTTTAATATTGTGCATATATTACAACTTGTTATATTTGAGAATATGTTTGCATATAAAAATGTTAAGTCATATATTTTTTTGTCTATTGCTTATGGGTTTGAGCAAAATTTGCGAGCCTAATACCTTTAAATTGGAACATGGTTTACATTTGGATCACAAAAAATCTATTAAGATAAATTAATATGAATACTATTGAAATAAATATAAACAAATTATCTTTAAACTTGAACCTAACTTTGTCGAGCTCCAAGTATATTACACAACTAACACTATTTCTCCCTTTCTTTTCCCTCCTCTATACTTACTCGTTTTTTCCTTTTCTTCTTCCCCTCTATTATCCCTTTCTGGTTCTATACTTAGTCACATTTTTATGATCGCAGGTTCCCGGGTTGACAGACTGACATATCCTCATCTACATCTATATTGTCACATCATGATCCCGACCGACTGCCGTCCCTTTCAATAGTTAGCCAATTGTCTGACTGCGGGGTCTCGGGTTAGCACTATCGAACTCTTATGCCCCGTGTTCCGTGATATACATCTTGCACCCAAAACTTTCATGATCTACAATTCGACCCCAGACTCCTCGAACTCGCAAGCTTCACTATACCTGAGTTCACAAAAGTTTCAAACCATTTATCACTCCCTTCCATCCCCGCCACATTCGCGCCCTTCCCAATGCACATTCATTATGCTTTTACCAGTGACAACTCCCCACACAGGTTCAAAAATATTGCCATTCATAAACGAACATTAGATGTTGTTGTGTGAGATACTTACCCCTTTTTCCCTTTTCTCCTTCCCTTCTATTATCCCTTTCTGGTTCTATACTTAGTCGCATTTCTATGATCGCGGGTTCCCGGGTTAACGGATTGACAGATTCTCATCTCCATCTATATCCTCACATCACGAGTCCGACCAACCGCCATTCCTTTCCATACTTAGCTAATTTTATGGCCGTGGTTTCCGGGGTTGGTGCTATCCAACTCTTATGCCTCGTGTTTCGTGATATATATCTTGCACCCAAAACTTCTGTGATTTACAATTCCACCACAGACTCCTCGAACTCGTGAGCTTCACTCTACCCGTGTTCACAAAAGTTTCAAAGCATCTATCACTCCCTTCCATCCCCACCACCTTCGCACCCTTCCCAATGCACATTAATTATGCTTTTACTAGTGACAACTCAACACACAGGTTCAAAAAGATTGGCATTAATAAGTGAAACCGCATTAAACCACGATTTAGGGAGTCCGACCGACCGCCGTTCCTTTCCATACTTAGCCAATTTTATGGCTGCGGGTTCCCGGGTTGGTGCTATCGAACTCTCATTCCCCGTGTTCTGTGACATACATCTTGCACCCAACACTTCTGTGATCTACAATTCCACCCCAGACTCCTCGAACTCGCAAGCTTCACTCTACCCGGGTTCACAAAAGTTTCAAAGCATTTATCGCTCCCTTCCATCCCCGCCACCTTCACGCCCTTCCCAATGCACATTGATTATGCTTTTACTAGTGACAACTCAACACACAGGTTCGAAAAGATTGGCATTAATAAGCGAAAACCTCGAGGGCATCTCCCATTAATACGCATTAAACCGCGATTTATGGGAGTCCGACCAACCACCGTTCCTTTCCATACTTAGTCAATTTTATGGCCACGGGTTCTCGAGTTGGCGCTATCGAACTCTCATTCCCCGTGTTCCTTGATATACATCTTTCATCCAAAACTTCCGTGATCTACAATTCCTCCTCGGACTCCTCGAACTTGCAAGCTTCACTCTACCCAGGTTCACAAAAAGTTTCAAAGCATTTATCGCTACCTTCCATCCCTGCCACCTTCGCGCCCTTTCCAATGCACATTATTTATGCTTTGATTAGTGACAACTCACCACAGAAGTTCGAAAAGTTTGACATGAATAAGCGAAAACGTCGAGGACATCCCCATTAAAACGCATTAAATCACGATTTACATGAGATTATATTATGAGATATCTTCTTCACATGTTACGTTTCATATTACTTTGTGGGAAGATTCCATTTCATATTAATTACTTTATTCTTGCCATGTATTTGTGAGTAGATTCTTTTTCAATAATTGTAAATTAAGATATAAGTTATTCAATGAAATTTCAACATAGGTTTTAATATTTAATTTTTTTTTATCCTTTCATTTTTAAAAAACAATTTAACATAACTTTTAATATATATATATATATATATATATATATATATATATATATTTTAAATTCTCATTTAATTTTACATATTTCAACTTTCATTTGCTTATTGTTAAAGATCTATTCTAATTGCCCTTTACTGACCATATTGTTAATTTTTGTTTTTTTAACAATATTCCTAGTTTCTCCCCATCTTCCAATAATTATCATCGTCAATAATTATAAGGGGCCAACTATCATCCTGATTTCCAAATCTACTTGATAGGAACTAAGCTGCCACACAACACTTATCAATAATTACAAGGAGCCAACTATCATTCCCATTTCCAAATGTACTTTGTGGAACTAAGCTGCTACTCAACACTTTTTATTATTATTTTTATTTTTTGTTTCTTAACGATAAAAAGTAAAAAATACGAGATTAATGGTTAACACATTACATACACAAACTAAGCGGACATGGAAATTGCAGAGAAGAGTAACACGTGGTTATGTTACAATCCTTGGGGTTGAATTTCAAAATCCCCATACCCGTGATTGATGTAGATTTGCAGTTACATTTAATGATTTGGAAAGGCTAAAAGGGTTGTTTTATATTTATGTATGGACTGCGGGGCACCTCGCGAAAGCGCAACTGTAGTGTGTAGAGAAGCTAGAATTTTACTGCAATGGCGGAGACAGTAGACATGGAAGTGGACAGCGTGGGCGAGAGTTCGAAGCCCGCAAGGGTGGTCGATCTGCTCCGTCGATTTCTCACAGTGCAAGAGAACAGAGCTGCAATTTATGCCAGATTGAAGAGGTATGTGAATGGTCCTCTTCTGTAATTTTTTTTCCTGTATCTTTTTTGTCTAATTATGTATGTTATAGGAGCGTTATAGTATACGTGTCCATGTAATTTGGTTTATTAGACAGTGGGTAACAGTCTCCATGCAAGGGGAATGCCCGAAGATAAGGGTTTTGTTTATATCAGGGCACCTTTTCACATATTGCCATGGTAAAATAAGTGTCTGTAACTGGGTAATTCTGCTGAATGAAGATCAGAGCAACATTCAGCGTGTTCTTTAATCTGTTGAATTGGCTTTTCCCTGTAAGAAAACCAGTAAAATATTTAGTCGATATCACAAACAATAGAATTAGGGCGAAAGGACCGCTGGGCGATTTGAACCTATGACCTGCCTGCCAAGTTTACCTGGTATGAGTTTATTTCCGCTAACATATTATGGGAAAATTCAGAGTTTCCAGTAAAATTACTATTCTACTATTTTTTTTGACAAGATGCTTTAAAGTATCACTTTTGCAAGCGTGCCGTTCTGGGAGCATTACAATGGAATGAAGCAGGCTTGCAATACTTGAAAGAACTTGAAAGAATCTCTTCGTCTGGCCCCATGAGACGCTCAGCTTGCATGTGCAAAATGACATACAAGGGCAAAACATGCTTCTAGGGTATTTGAACCAGTGTTACAAAAATCGTATCGGAG
>JASDQU010347247.1:0-12356 GCA_032191745.1 Picea mariana
AGGTCAATCCTTGTCTTCCATGCTCTGAAGTTAGAGGCTCCATCTAGCTTGTTCTCAGACTTCATAGAGTTCGTCATGGCTTGCTTGACTTGATCAAACCCTAGATTTGACCAGAAATCCAAACTTCATGTCTTGGCCTTCTGAGAGTACCATGAGATGCGTTGGGCTAGGGTGCACTGATCTATCTGGAGATTAGGTCAATATCATCAATTAAGGTGCCTCAACAAGAGGTTTAGGGTTTCTGCAACTACTTCTACTGGTAACCCTAGCTGCAGTGCTTTTGGAAGCTGCTCCTGCTAGTAACCCTAGTGGCAGTTCCTCAATGAGCTCAATGTCTAGAAGCTATGTTTCCTTCCAGTGTTTTAGGCTGACTGAAGGGGTGTGGGCCCATAACCTGTTAGAATATAGAATATGGTGTGCTTGTTTTACCATTGACGATACCTTCGTCCCCCAACCATAGGTCGAAGCCTCCCTCCAAGCACCTTAACCTTGACTGAGAATTAATTTGGAAGCAAACCCTAGGCTAGATAGCCAAAAAAAGAGTAGCGCATAAATCCCCAAGGATAGCACATCACAAAAGACTGATCAGATGTTCCAAACCCTAGCCAAGAGATATCCAAGTCAATACTGAAACTAGCTGCTGCTGCAGCTGCACCTGCAACCCTCCTCCAAACCTACGCACCGGACTGCAACTGTAGTGCGCACCAACTGGGAAACTACAATCCTGAGATGCTGAAAATGAGAACTGGCGCCCTGTATTTATAGTAATCTACCAGTTTTGTTGTGGCTGACTTCTGCTTCTAGGTATGTGTTTGTTCAATATATTATTATTATTTCTAGTCGACTTCTTCTCTTGGAGACTAATAGCCTAATATAAATTATCTTCTTGAGCCGACAAGTGTTCTAGGGTTATTAGCCAACTCATTAGGGTTTCGCTTGCTTCCCAGAGTCTTCTATTCTCGTCAGGTTCACACGTGGGGGTAAATACCTCCTGTAGCTACCATAATATTAACACATACCAGCGTACAACCTTTCCATTTCTTCATCCTAAATTTAGGTTCTCTGCACACCTGACATGCTTTTATCTCTGCGTTGATTCTATATTGAACTAATTATTGTTAATTCTACAAAAAGTGTAGTCAACAAGATTTGTTAGACTAATTAATGTGACAATTTTATGAGAGTTATGGAAAATTTGTCAGATTCCTCTCTTTTCTTTTTCCTCGGATGATTTTAATGTCCAAATTCTAGTGTGTAGACCCGCACATCACTATTTTTTAATGCATCACTACTCTATACCACACACCAATGGTTATTCATGCACGATAAACTCTATATTGCATGGCACCAATACTTAATGCACATGTCTATTTCATGTTGATCTCTGACCCATACAGGTCCAATGTTGAACCAATTTCTCTAATACTAGAATGTAATGTCCCCAACCACCCTAGGGTGAGCCACATCACACGATCTCAATTGTTGTAGCTCTGAAACAACCATACTGTAACATCACTCAACATACTATAGAACAAAGATACTTCGAAAATCCACTACGCAGATTCTATACTAAACACTAGCTTGCGCAATATCAATTGAAGTAGTGCATTCAACCTAAACTAAGTCACACCACCCTAAATTTATCCTTTTAACACAAATTAAAGAAGCGAAAGTAACTCAAACAACTACGCACGAGTATACTGAACACACAACACTATTGTGCACATAACCACCCTGGCGTCACACACCAATTATGATTTCCTTGTGCGTAGAGTCTCTTTCCATGTACACACAGATGAGATCCAGGCTCCTGTGCACACATGCTGCTTTCCTGCGTACATAACCATTTAATCCTTTCCTCTAAGAATCATGACCAATATCATAAGGTTAACTTAACATGCGAGACTATCAACATTCTTCATACTCATGCACAACTACAATAATGACTATCAACACCACACTTACATGTGCAAGCAACATTAAACAAAATAACAACGTTTACTTATATGCGACAACATACAAGAATTAAGCCATATCAAACATAGATAAATGAACACACAATAAATTAGAGAAGCACATAAATAACATTTATATTTTATGAAAGTCACCAACTGCGCAAAAAACTCATACGTTCCTCCCAGTCGTATACTTTTTTTCTCATAAGCTTTCAACAATGAGTCACCCCCAAGTTGGGGCTTAACTCCACCAGGGAAAAATTGGTTCCTAGTGACAAGCTAAGGTCTAATTCTCAAAATAATTGCTCAGTCCAAGGTACCTGCTGCTACAACTATCCTACAGTCTCTCGTTCCCCACACACCTATCATTCCCAAGGAAGTGTGCCCCTTCTCTACTCAACAGTCCCTTAGCTGCCCCACTTCCATTCCAGGGTTACCAACAACAGGCTAAGCATGAAGTCTCTGAGACTTGCGACTAATGCTTATCGCACCAATGAACAATTCCCAACAAAACTCTCACATGTAGTGTATGCTCACGGGCCTGACAACCCACTTTTTCAACAACAAATATCTCGCCTAGAGAGACTTCTAATAGGCCTGACAACCCGCCTCTTCGACATCAAAACATTGATTAAAGTACAAAAAAAACCCTTACACACTCTTATTTGTAGATAAGGTAATAGTCGCCCTCTTCCTGGACTGACCCCATTCTGCATAGAGAGTGAATAATAAATAATGGATAATCCCCCCTAAGTTTTGTGGCGATATATTATGTTTGGCACTTTGTGCTAAAAGGCATGCTAATCTCAGGGGTCCATTAGTGTGCGCTCAGATCTANCATCCTACCCCCCCCTTCGAGCAAGCCACTAAAACACCTTTCCATACTACCTCCGCACTTCGTCGCCACGCTCCATTAATCTGCCTATAGTTCATGCTCCCCTCACTTGTCTCCTGTCACATCCTATCCACCGATTATCCAGTCAATCCCCTCCACGTTACCTCCATCTATCCATTGGCCATTCAATGCCATCCACCTCACTTCTGATATGATCGGTTGGCTAATCAATGCAGACGTCATGACCGTTAACCGTCTGACCCATCATCTGCTCCATAACGGACACCCGTTCAACCACTTAATCCCATTTTTTCACCATTCTTGCACTGTTCACAATCCAGACGCAGCCGAAGCCACCATTCCCAATCTTGAGACGACTGCAATCAAACTTTCAGTCAGTGACCTCCATTGAAGACTGGTAAACACAGTTAACATATTTTTCCAATTTGCAGGTATCAGTCCGATCAATGGAGCCCAAATCCAAATCCTCAGGGATTGAAGAAAATCCTTTCCTCCCCCCTCATGTCGACCTGGATCGAATACCATTGGTCGATAAAGACTACTTAATTGCGGAGCCAAATTGCGAATTTGACTTCTTCGAATTGTGATTCTGGTTCAGAGACCTTTTTCTGGACCAGAGCGACGAGATTGGACTCTGGGAGTCCAATCTCCCACTGTACCTTTTCCCTCAGCCATACCATTTCCCCTAGTTTTCTCTAAAATTCCAGGCACACTATCTCCCTAGCCAAAGAACCATTGTTTCTTCATCTGGTGAAACTATTTCACCATTACCCCATAAACGATAGACTGAATAATGCAGATACTTAGAGCCAATTCCCTTTCCCCTTTTTCCATCGAGATTCTGACCGAGATGTACCAGAAGCTATCGTTCCCACAGAGAGCTCAAATATTTGAGCTCTTCCTTCCTGAAAATGCCCAATTACCCAAGGTGAATCCCCCTTACCATTCATCCATCTTCTTAGTAGAAGGAAACCAGATCATTTCTTCCCTTTGTTTTCTCCTAGGATACTATTCAGACGAGTGGGTAGACAAACCCATCATGGGTTTTCTATCCATATTTTCCACTGAATAGAAGGCTACTATGTAGTTCAACAACAACCAGTTTCTAGCCGACAACATCCAAGAAAAAATCTTCAAATTTTCTACAGAGGGCATGTTCAGATATTCTTCGATATTGGCATACATGTTCATATTTTTCGAAGCAGAGAAGTTCTCCTTCTCCCTGCAGAAGCTAGACCAAGATGGTAACCCACAACCCATCACATCTTGGAAATCATTAGTGAGAAAGAACTCATCTGAGTTCAATTTCAAGCAGCTCATCAACTATTTTTACTACCTAGTGGTAAGCATGCTCAGTGGAAGAACAAAACCTAGGATAAATGAAGAAATTCAAAGGATTCTACACTGGTCGGACCTAGCTAAAACAGGTGGCTGGTAACTGTACCAGGATCATATAGAGATCAGGGTGTACATATGTGAATTGACCCCTTACAAGCTGCCCAAGTATTTACCTGTTAGGATATTCACCCTAAAATACATTTGACAGATGATAAACTCTGATGACATTCACTTTGTGGCTTTTAAAAAGAAGCAACCGTTGAGGATCAAGAGACATATAGGTTCTTTTATTTGCAAAAATCGAGCTGCAGGGGAAGAGGCCAATAAGATGTTAAAGGAAATGAAGTCCAGTCTCGATTTTCCTTAGCACTATGAACCAGGTGGAATTATTGCAGAAACAAGATTAAAGAACTTGATTTCCCCCTATGCTCATGTGCCTAAACCTGAGATTGAGAGATACATGAACCAGACAGAATGGGAGGAAAACACCCTGCTAGACATTGAACAACATCCTTCTCCTACCATCATTTCAAAAACAAGTACTCCACAGGTACCAGTAGAGAAAAGGCCTAGGAAAGAAGTATCTCCCTTAGTCATGGAAGTCTCAGCAGAAGACTTCCAAGTCTATAGGAAAAGACCCAAGACCAACCACACACTTGATAGGTCTGGAGGAGAAGAAACTCAGTCCACCATATTAATGGAGGGAGAAAATTCACCACTTTTCTTAGGCAACCAACAGATGATGCCCACTTCCTCATCCAATAAACAAACATATACCACTTTGACAACCAAATCCTCACAGGAACCTGCAGGACTCAACATCTTGGAGAAGTATGATTTGATCAAAAAGAAAAATGAAATGTTGACCAACAGTACCTATGCTCAATTATGGAAACAAACATCTACAACATAGCATAGGTTGCTCTCTGCCTTTGACATAGAGAAAGGGAGGATGCACATGACATTCTTGCAGGCAGAGGTGTCTCACCCCAAAGCGATTTCTGATTATAAAAGGTCAACATTTGAGTTTGATGTCAAAGAGGTGCATCCAACCGATCAAATGGATATGCACAGACAGACTGGAGAAATGATTTTCTCCACCCTGGCCAATACCTCCATGACTGCTGAAAAGTTGCAGGTCTCCTTAAACAATGTTTAGTCTCATCTCAAGATAGAAAAGATATCCTCCCTGGCTAAGGATAACAAGATCAAGTCCCTAGAAGAACTGGTATTGAAAATCGGATATGATCCATCCAATGTCAAATCAATAGAAGAACTCCTCAAGAAGAAGAATGTTGATATAACATCCTTAAGGAAACAACTGAAGATCCCTACCACAGAAGATCCATAGGCAAAAGAAATGGCTGAGACTAAAGGCCATAAGGAGGAAATGCTAAAACTAATCATGGAGCAAAATGTGAAGATCAAGGAGATGGAGTACGAGTTGGAGAAATTAGTCAAGGAGAAGGAACAAGCTGCACCAATGAAAATCATCCCACTGGATGCAATTCTTCTCACAGGGATCAGTACAACAACATCAATAGTAGCCACCATAGTGGAAATTCCAGCAGCAACCTCAGTAATAGCCACATATTCCTCTGAGAAACTGGAAAAGTCAATGGAAGACATGTCTTTGCAGGGACAGGAAATCAAAAGACTACAAGAAGAAATTGATAATCTCCAGAACATGAAATCCACTTTTCAGGATAGCTACAACACTGAAATGCACAAGTCATAGAGGCTTAAACAAGAACTGCAAAAGATGTAGAAGGAGACAGTCATGGCTAGGACACTGTCAGAAGACAAGAAAAATATTTGGATGGACATCTGAAAATCCATGACAAAGATTTGGCCACTCATACAGATTATGTATGAGTGACACGAATTGATGCAAAGAAGAAGACAAGCCATTGACAAGATAAGAGGAGAATTGGGAGACATGCCTACAGAGGCAAATGAGATCATCAGGTTCTTGAATTCTAAGACAAAAGAGGAGTTGGAAGCTTTGGAAATTGAGGATAGGACATAAACTATCCTTGAGGTCAAGAAAGTATTGACCAAGAGGGGATTGATGCTCCAACTTGAGGAAAGAGTCCAGAGGATGGATATTGGAGTACAGAGGTTTTTCACCAAGGTTGACTCTCTGCATAAGAAAGGTCTTCCAATTTTATTAGTTATCAATGACAAGATGATTACTCTCTCAGACTACAGACAAAATATCATCACAGTGGAAAAGGATGGCTCTAAGTTTGCAGGAATACAAGGCAACGTCACTGGCAAAGAATTCTTGGAGACTCTGCAGTTGGACCTAAGCATCCAACATGAGATAAAGTACATATTCATTACCAAGCCCACCTTTTCCAAGTACACAAGGAATGGATGAATTATACCGAAGGTTACTCAAAGTTACCATTCCTAGTCAAAAGAGATGGGAAGTCTTGTGTACTTTGATCGAGTAGAGGTGATTTGTACATCCAAGTCAGCATGTGGAACATACATAGTCAAGTGAAAGATGAATCGCCAACCACTTCCTTAGAATCAACATCAAGGGTTCGAGGATCATTTAGCATTCCTATATTTTTGCAATATGTAATCTAGTTAGTTAGATTTTCTCTCCACCATATCCTGATCATTAATGACATGATCAATTGTAAATTTTTCTATAAATAATTCAGAATCCAAAGTATTGAGGGTTGATCTTTGTGCCCCAATGAGATATCTCTGTAATATTTTTGAAGATATCTACCAGTAACAAAAAGGTGATTTCACAGGATTCCTGCATGTTGATGTTGCTGATGTGTTTTCTTCTTTGTTAATGTTTATCGTATTCTGTTATCATTTTGTTTTATAATCTAATCATTTAAAATAAGTTTAAGTGAAGAATTTATCTCGAATACTCTGTTTCTGTATTTTAACGATATGAATATTATTCTTCTGATATTGTAATAAATAAATTCCTAACTGCTTCTTTATTGTGATTGGCTATCTCACATGTTTCTGTCTTTCCATCATTTTAATTCTAAAAGATCCAATGTTTTCATTATCTTTCCCTGTGAAGAACCCTAATAAAATATGTATCTGACCTCAGTCCTTAACACAAACCCCATATCCCAATGGATGTTTAATGAAATACTTTCAGCCATATTTATAAAACAAAACAAACAAACCCAGATTCATTTAACTAGCCTAATATCTTGAAATTCAATAGATTTAAATCCTACAGAGAGATCCCTCTTTTAAATTGGCAGGGCTAGATCCCAATTTCAAAAGCGGTTTTGGTAAGTTACCTCTACTAATTTCTTCTACCCCTAAAAACCTCTGGGAATTACAAAGTGATAACATAGTGGCGACCATACTGGGGAACTGAACAAACTTTCCATCCTTACGAATTATTTTCCCTAGATAAAGAAAACTTTATTTCTGAACAAATCATAAGATCTAATTTATAAAAGAGATAAATGTTCAGAGGTTGTTGAAGTTTGTATATATTAATTTAGATTTCTTAAAGATTAAAATCCAGGCTCCTAAAAGAGTTAACACTAGATCTCATCCTGATCTAGAATATGTAACAATTGTAGATAATCTTGAAAAATTACTTAGAAAAAGAAACACAGTAGAAGGTCACGGGACTAGCAGTCCTCTTCTCAGGGTAAATTCTCTTCCAGAGAAATTTATCACAATCTAGGATATTGAGTTTGACTTACCTTTTGAACACAAACTTTTCAGAATCAAGTCTGATAGTTTTGTGGATGAACCAGTGTTAGATCAACCTTTCTCCAACCTAAAACCCCCGAAAGGATTTCTCCTAGAACAGATTTTGATCAACGATTTCTTCAAGAGTTTGGAAAATTAGAAGATCTAGTAGCAAATATTGATCAAGCATTGTACAAAGCTCACTTCCAACAATCAGTTGAACTTTCTTCCATTTCTATTGTTGCTACTTCACTCAAACCTCAAGTAACTCAGAATATACCTCTTAGTCCTACATCATCTGCATCTTCTGTCACCTCTCCTCCAATCACACAAGTTGTCATTCATCCTCCTCCACCAATCATGGCAATGAGATATCCTCCCTTGGTGTTAGTTTCTCTTTTACATGCCATGCCCTAGGACTATCAAACCAAGCTTCCTCAGTATGATGGTACTGTACCTCTTAATGCACAACAACACGTTGATAAAATGAATGATTACTTCGATTTGCAAGAAGTTGATGAGGCAGATATTCAGATGAGACTTTTTGCACAAAGTCTAATTGGAGATGTTAAAAAATGGTTTAAAGCATTGCATTCTACCAACATTACTGATATTGCTTCCTTCCACTGAATTTTTCTCGATAGATGGGAGGTAAAGAAAAACCCTCTTCAGATTTCATCAGAATATGAAAATATCAAAAGGAATCAAGGGGAAACAGTACAAGACTATTGCATCCATTTCAATAATATTTATAACGCAATTCCTACTAATATCAAGCCTCCTCAAGTTTTGGCCTTAATCAAGTTCCCTGATGGATTTGATGCTGATATGTCCTACCAACTAAAAGAGAGAAATTCAGCCACCCTAGAAGATATGCAGAAGAGTGCAGTAAGTGTTGAAGGCAATCTGTTGGCCAAGAGAGATAAACAAAGAACTAAAAGAAGAGTTACAATCAAGGAAGAGTCTTCCACTTCTTCTTTAGATGCTAAATTATATTCCATAGTCAGAACTATGGAGATAATGATGGAAAGGATAACCACCGCTGACAGGAATCCACCCAGGGAGAATCAGCCTGCTCCTCAAATTCAAAATCCAAATTTTAGAAGGAACCCTCCCCAGATTAGATAGAGAGAGCCCAGAGACCAGAGGGAACAAAGAGGTCCTGATTAGTAGATTAGACCACCTCTACAAGAAAACTATGTCGATGAAGGGGAGAAGATAATTAAGGAGTTGGAAGACATTCACATAAACCTTATGGGGGTTAATGACAACGAGTCCATTTTTCTCACTCAGGAAGAACATGAACTGTTTCTACTTTCACAGACAAAGGTAAATGAGGAAGAGGAAGAATCTGAACAACAAGATTTTGAAAATTCCATAATGGAGGTCCATAGAAAATACAATTTAAGAAGCAAGAATTCCAATGACAACCAAACTAAGAAAGCTATTGAAGTAAAGAAACACTCAGATACTCCTCCTAAGAAAGGTCCTGAAAAGAAAAATGTAGAGACCCCTAGAAACAAGACTCCTGAACCTTCACCAAGAATATCTCAAACTGAGGTTGCATCCACCAGTCGACCTAACACTACTACACAAAAAGTTGTGGCTGATAAACCTAATTCTAAAAGCCAAAGCATAACTTCTACTACTTTCATCTTGGAAGGTGAATTAGCCAAATTGAAGATTCCTATTCCTCTGTCAGAACTAATGAGAAAAAATTCTTACAGATCAGAGGCGATAAAAGCATTAAGCATTGAACCAGAGATAGGAACAAAAGCATTAAACATTAAACCAGTAGTGCATACACATACTGCAAATGTTGCAGATGATCAGTCTGAGCTACTTCTTGGTCCTGAAGTTGAGGGACAAACTGACAATGGTTTTGTTCCTCCTTTCTATATCATTCTGAATATACATGAAAAAACATTACACAACGCTATGCTGAATTCTAATGCTTCTCACAATCTCATGCCCAAGGCTGTGATGGAGAAGTCGGGGCTTGACATTACCAGGCCTTATAAGGACTTATATTCCTTTGACTCTAGCAAGGTTAAATGCATAGGTCTGATTAAAGATCCGTGTATTACCCTAGCACAGATCCTAGCTAAGAACATGGTCATGGATATTGTGGTTGCAGACATTCCTCCAAAATATGGTATGTTACTATCCAGGTCTTAGGTAGCTAAGTTAAAGGGAACTTTGCAGTTAGATATGTCTTATGCCACCATACCTGTATTTGGAAAACATAGAAGATTGTACAGAGAGACTCTGATGAAGTACATGGTCAACAGTCAAGAGACTCCGCATAACTATCCTTTGTACTCTCTTCACTTGGACTTAGACTCCTTCATTTTATATAATGATGGTGACTTGGATAATCAAATTTCACAATTAGAGGATGATGCATCTAGACTGGAGGAAGATCAAGTAATCACTGAGGAAATTAAAACATAAACCAATGAAACATTAGAACATCTATGGAGTATGGATTTCGATGGAGCAGTCAATAAAGAAGGAGCTGGAGCTGGGGTGTGGATACATAATCATAAAGCAAGCTATTCAAAAATTCACTCTTACAAATTAAACCTCCATTGCACCAATAACATAGTTGAGTATGAAGCATTGATGCTCGGTCTGAAGTTGTTAAAGAAACATGGTGCCAAAAGAATTATGGTAAGAGGTGACTCTAAAATTGTTGTTAAACAAATTAAAGGTGAGGATTCTGCAAAACATCCTAGACTCAGAGCTTATAGAAATGATGTTTTGGATTTTCTACAATGTTTCACTGAAATTGACTTGCAGGTAATGCCCAGAGACCAAAATATACTTGCAGATGGACTGGTTACTTTGGCAGCCACGTGTAAAATACCTTTCCATCCAAATCGCCAATACATTGTAGAGGTGAAATGCAGGTCGACTGTCCCAAACAACATCAGGTACTGGCAAGTATTTAGCAACGATGAACAAATTGAATATTTCCTGCAGTCTAAAAATGATTTTGAGTGTACAAATTTTGATTTAGATAAAGATGATGATGGTGAAAATAAAACAGACTTAGAAAATGATAGTGTAAATAAAGTAGATTCAGATGAAATAAATGAAAAATATGAAGACTCGAACATCTTACAATTGAAGAATAACATTTTACCTAGAGGGTTAGTTCCTTTAGAAGAACTGTTTGATTTTGACGATGTAGCAAAAAATCCAAAGATCGAACCCACTGGGAAAGAGGTTGAGGAATGTAATATAGGAACAGAGGAAAAACCCAAAATGATTAAACTATCTAAATATTTACCTCTAGAGAAAAAGAAGAAATATATTGAACTGTGCAAATAATTTGTAGATGTCTTTGCTTGGAGTTATGAAGATTTAAAATCTTATGACACCAATATCATGCAACATAAAATCCCAATAAAAGAAGAACATAAACCTTTCAGGAAGAAGCTTAGGAGAATCAATCCAAAGTTACTACCCCTGATAGAAAAAGAGATTAAAAAGATGTATGATGAAAAAATAATAGTTCCTTTAAGATTTTCAAAATGGGTTTCAAATCTTGTTCCTACTAGAAAGAAAACTGGAGAAATCAGGCTCTGCATTGATTTCCAGAATCTCAACAAAGTCTCCCTCAAAGACAACTACCCTTTGCCTAAAATGGATCACATATTACAGAAAGTAGTTGGAGCCAGTAGGATCTCTTTGTTAGATGATTTTTCTGGCTATAACCAAGTTCTTGTCCACCCGGATGACCAAGAAAAGACAACATTCACCACACCCTGGGGCACCCTCATGTATGTGAAAATGCCTTTTGGTTTGATGAATGTTGGTGCTACTTTCCAAAGAGCAATAGACATTGCCTTTGTGGATGAGCTAAGTAGGTTTATATTCATATACTTAGATGATGTTACTGTCTACTCAAAATCAAATGAGAAGAATTTACAACACCTCAGACGAGTTTTTGAAAAGTGCAGAAAGTTTGGGATCTCATTAAATCCTAAGAAAACTCTTTTTGGTTTATAAGAAGGCAAGCTTCTAGGGAATATAATCTCTAAAGATGGAATCAAGATAGACCCCAGTAGAATTGTGGCCATCCAAAAGTTAGAGCATCCCATAAACATCAAGGAATTTCAATCCTTCATAGGTAAAATATTTTTTCTGAGAAGATTCATACCCAATTTGGCATAACTCCTCAGGAACATTACAAATATGCTTAAAAAAGACACAAAAATAAATTGGAACACAGAGTCTAAACAGTCCTTCCAGCAAGTAAAACATGCACTTACACAGGTTCATATATTAATCAGTCCAGATTACACTATAGATTTCTATTTATTCTCTTTTGCATCTGAACACACCATTGCATCGGTCCTTTTGCAGAAAAATAGTGAAGGCCATGAACAACCTATAGTGTTTTTCAGCAAGTCATTGAGAGATGCTGCACTGAACTACAACATAATGGAGAAACATGATTTTGCCTTGGTAAAAGCGATTAAAGATTTTAGAGTTTATATTCTTCA
>JASDQU010347248.1:0-12356 GCA_032191745.1 Picea mariana
AATTGACTATAATGAAACCTTTGCCCCTATAGCAAAAATGAATTCCATCCGCCTTGTTCTTTCCCTTGTTGCCTCACATAAATGGGAGCTCCATCAGATGGATGTTAAATCTGCCTTCTTGCACAGAGATTTGCAAGAAGAAATCTACATGGAACAACCTCTTGGCTATGTCCAGAATGACTCTAGCCTTGTTTGTCGCCTCAAGAAATCTCTTTATGGTCTCAAGAAAACTCTCTGAGCTTGGTATGACAAAATGGATAGATTTCTTATTGCCACTGGATTCTCTAGATGCCATTCTGATCCTAATGTCTATACCAAGAAAGTAGGAAGCCATATCATAATTCTTGTTCTTTATGTTGATGACCTTATCCTTACTAGTAGTGACTCAAAACTTTTAAACCATGTGAAAACCAGCCTTAAGAAGAAATTTGAAATGATAGACTTAGGTTTTCTACACTATTTCCTTGGCCTCCAAGTTTTGCAAACCATTGAAGGAATTTTTCTTTCCCAGTTTAAGTATGCTTGTGACCTTCTTCATTGCTTTCACATGGATGATTGTAAACCAACCCCTTCTCCCTTCCAGTCTAGATTCAAGCTTTCTGCCACCTGTACTTCTCCTGAAGTTGATGCCACCCTGTATCGTCAGTTAGTTGGTAGCCTCTTATACTTGACTCATGCCCGTCTTGATCTTTCCTTTTTAGTTGGTCTTGTTTCCCGATATATGCAAACACCCCATGAAAGCCATTGGAAAGCAGCTAGAAGGATACTTCGCTATGTTCGTTGTATAGTTTAGTTCGGGATACATTATAATTCAGGGGGGACTCCTTTATTGGTTGGTTTCACTGATTCAGATTGGACCAGCGGCCTTGATGATCGGAAATCTACTATAGGTTATGTTTTCAGCCTTGGTTCAAGACCTATCACTTGGGTCTATTAGAAACAATAGGCTATTACACTTTCTTTAGCAGAAGCAGAATACCGAGTAGTGGTAAATGCAAGTCAGGAAGCCTTGTGGCTTCAACAGATCCTTTCATAATTTGGATTCCATCACCAGCATCCGACCAGACTTTGGTGTGACAATCAAAGTACCATCAAGCTCGCCAAAGACCCATTTCAACATAATCATAGCAAACACATCGAGCTACACATGCACTTAATTAGAAAGCTAATTCATGATCAAGTTATTGAAGTGCTCTTTTTCCCTACAGAAGATCAAGTTGCAAAGATTTTCACAAAGTCTCTTACAGAAGCGAAGTTTTCCAAACTTCGATCTATGTTAGGAGTTTAGGAAGTTGTCATTAAGGGGGGATAGGCTCTAATGCCTCCTTCCTTTTCCTATTGTGTCACTATTGTAAATCCTTCAATCCTATCCCAAGTTGTTCTTAAGGGGGGATGTTAGGATATTTAGACACTTAGGAGTTAGTTAAGATCTACTTGGTCTAATATTTCGTTAGGTAAAAGTGTGTTTCTTAGTGTGTTTCTTTAGTATGTATTTGTAGTTAGGAAATCCAACGGTCACGATATGTTCCCGACATAGAGTGATCCGACGGTTCATAATCTCCTCGATCTTAACGGCCATTGATCCATGGCTTAACACCCGATTGGTCCATGATCTCTATTTAAAGAGCATGGAGGGTCATTTGTTGATGATCGATTGTGAGAAAATATCTTGTAAAATATCTTTGTAATATTTTTCTTTGCATTAATAAACTGCTCCAAGTGGTCGCGTTGGCTGGGGCCATAGATGTTTCCCCATAGGGTTTTTACCACGTGAAAACATCGATGTGTTGATCTTTGATCTGGTTATGTGAGTGGTTACTGAAGGTGTTTGTCCTCTGTTGGAATACCTGTGTTGTCTAATATGTACCCCATGCTCATAAAAAATGTAGCCCAATTATTTGACCCTATTCATGCCAAAAGATCATTTTTCCAAGTTTGCATACAACTTGTGATGTCGCTGAGTGCTCAAAACCTGTTGAATATGTCGCATGTGCTCTTCCCACATTCTGTTGAAGATGAGGATGTCATCCGAATATACCACCACAAAGGAGTTTGTGAAGGGTCTCAATACATCATCCATCAACCTTATGAAAGTGGATGGTGCATTTGTTAAGCTAAAGGTCATCACTAGCCATTCATAGAGACCTTCTTTAGACTTGAAGGTTATCTTCCATACATCAGTTGGTTCGATGGGAACCTGGTGGTAGCCATATTTTAGTTCAATCTTGCTAAAGAACTTTGCCCCCTTGAGTTGGTCAAGAAGGTCATCAATATTGGGAATGGGGTAGCAGTTCCTGACTGTGATTTTGTTTAAGGATTTGTAATCAATGCAGAGTCACCAAGTCTCATCCTTCTTCTGCATCAGTACAATCAAGCTTTTGCAAGGGGAGGATTTGTGTCTAATGTGCTCCTTTTGAAGAATCTCTTGGATCTGACACCTGATTTCATCATTCTCCATCATCGAGTGCTGATAGACTGGTCCATTAGGTAAAGGTGCGTCGGGGGTCAGATCAATTGGATGCTTGACTTGGTAGTGTGTCGGTACCCCTGTAGGGGAGGAGACAATGTCTCTTTATTCTTCCATGATCTCATCCACTTTCGTATTCTACAAAGAGAGATGCTATGTAGAGGCCATGGATGTGGTTGTGACCTTCTTCTGACTATGAGCATGGATCACAAAGAAGATGAAATTTCTGGTTTGTGAAATGACCTTACTGCATTTCTTAGCAGAGATTAAAGAAATAGAAGTAAGAGGTGCTACCTCTAGGATCTTGTACAATTGTTTACCCAAAGTAATAATAACATTATGGGGTCTAGACTCATACACCACATGATTCTTTCACAAATATGGGTGTCCTAAAAGAAAATCACAAACTTCAAGGGGTGAAATATCACACAATACCTCCTATTTGAAAGGCTTGATGTTGTAGGGCAGAAGACACTGTTGGATGGCACAGAGATCTCTTCCTTGGAGAAGCCAGTCGATGGTGTAGGGTTGCGGGTGTGATATCATTAGCAGATCTAGACACTTGACGGCCTGTGCTAAAATTAGGTTCTTCTAACTACCGTTGTCGACAATGAAATGAATCGGATCCCCCTTGACCCACATCTACGAGTCAAAGAGGCATTCCCCTTCCTTTGGTTCTTCTAGTTCACTCAGCCGAAATTTGGTGGTAGCGACAGTGGCATTGGGTTCAACATCGATAATCTGCTTCCCTCCTTTAGGATTTCACTCAGAATCAAAATTGGCCTCTGAATCAAAAGCCTTTATCTCAGCCATGAGGGACTGCTTGGAGTGGCATTCTTCAGTGTTGTGCCAAGGAATTATATGGTACTCACACCATTTTCACGTGTCCTTCGCCTTCTCATTGCCCTTCATTTGTTGCATCTTGGACTGGTTCTCCTGAGGGTGGCCATCTCAAATTGGTCCCTTGCTTTGTTTATTGGGGTTGCCTTTTCCCTACTTCAGCTATGAGAGGTTTGCAGATCCAAACTCTCACCATTCCTGCTTAAATTTATGCTCGATCTTGACAGCGTATCTATAATTCATGCCCAAAAAGGCGATGTCTAGGACCTCCATTTTCGATTGAATGTATCTATGTAAACAGTTGTGGTATTTGATAACCAGATGGCACTCAGAGTCTTTGATACCCAATTTGGTGCGTAGGGTATGGAAAATATTGGTGAAATATGGTACTATCTAGTCCCTTTCTTGATGTAGGGTGGTCCATCTGGTGTACTGGTCCTCGTAGCTTCCAACAGGGTAGTATTTTTCTTTAATGGAATCCTGGAAGGAATCCCATGTAGGGGCCACCACAAACATTGTATATTCCTCCACGACCATTTTCTTAGAGTAAGTATCCCACCAGTATTTAACATTGGGAATGACCTTGAGGAGTGAAAAAGTGATCTTTTCCCTATCCGAAAAATTGTAGACCAAAAAATATCCTTCAAGAATATTCAACCATTTATCTACATCATCCACATCTATCAGTCCTTCAAATAATGGAATATCAAAATTCACTTGTACCTTGAAGGGGGTTGCATGGATGCTTGATGAAGATGCTTCTCTTGTGGGCAGTCGTCGAAGGATCTGTGCGAATTTGTCCATCATTTCATTCCTTTTTCACACGAGGGATTCCTCGAGCAACATTTTAATAGGATCTCTTACTCCATCATCTTTCTTTTCATCCCCCATGGGTTGTTTTCAGGCTCGATGCGGAAGATCTGGTAATGGTTCGATTGGTTCAAGTCCCAACTTCTTGTACCCAGATCTTGTCAAGGACATGCATGAAGAAAAATAAATGAAGATCAGACCGCTTTGATACCACTGATATGGATTTAGGATCAGAATGAACTGATTAACATACTGAATACAATAAACACATAGATATGGATAATAACACAAATATCGAGTGAACTATTCTATTAAATAATGAAATAGGCTGAAACTGTAAAACTACAGAACTGGAAACTTGCTCGAATGGTGGTAAGAAGAATGGATTACAATGAGGCTCCATAGGATTTTTTGATATTACTCATGAATTCCAATACCCTAGACATCCAAAAACCTAACTCTAGAAGGTGAAACGCCAAAAGTCATGTAGGCCCTATAGGTAAGTTGGTGTAATTTGGTACCTCAACTTCCTAGGGTTGTCACTTTTGCATATAGCCTCCGTTTAAGATATGTGATAGCCCGTTGGAAATTTATTTCAGATAGCTAAACATTCCACTGTCAAACTCTAACTTCGTCTAGAGTTTGACTGTGGTGAGACAAAAAAAACAATGTTTAGGGCCCCAAAATGACTGTGGAAGTACAACATAATGTGTTTACATGAAAACATACAAAATAAGCTAGTTGGATTAGGCGAGAGGCCACTTGTATCCACCTAGAGGATGTGTGGGGCTTCAAACGTTCCCAGAAGTGTAGAAACCATAATTACAAAGTAGTACAGAAGAACGTGCTGAAAAAAATGGACACGAGGAGCCATTTGGAATAGGTGGGTGGCCACCAATATCCACCTGGATCACATTGGCATCAAATTTTCTTAGGATCTTGCACGATCCTATCTTCTTCAACTTTAGCTTGTTATATGTTCCCCTTTAGAACCTTTCCTTCCTGAGATGTGCTAGAACTTGATCTCCCACTTCAAATTGAAGATCTCTCCTATGTTGATCAACTCTACATTTATATTCTATTTTGTTGTTTTGCAACTGCTCTTTGATATGATTATGAAGCTTATGCATTTCTGTAGTAAAGTCTTCTTCTCTAGTGCTTCTGAATTCATTATGTTCTAGATCTCTCAAATATGATACTCCTCTTGGATTCATCCCATATACTATCTGGAATGGGCTCTTTCTTGTACTTCTGTTTGGTGAGTAATTGTATGAAAACTCTGCTTGTGACAAAATTTGATCCCACTAGCTATGTTGTTCAGTAACTAGACTCCTCAGCAAATTTCCTAAACTCTAATTTACCACATCAGTCTATCCATCTCTATGAGGGTGATATATTGAACTAAAAGACAGTTATTTTTCCATCTTCCATAATGTCCTCCAGAAATGACCAACGAATTTAGTATCCCTATCTGAGACAATACTCTTGGGAAACCCATGAAGTCTCCCAACTTCTTTGAAAAAAAAAATTCCAATGTGTGTTGCATCATTAGTTTTCTGGCATGGGATAAAGTGTGTCATATTTGAGAATCTATCCACTAAAACAAATATGGAATCACTTCCTCTTTGTTTCCTTGGAAATCCCAACCCAAAATCCATGCTTATTGCATCCCAAGGCTTATCTGGAATAGGCAATGGTTGATACAATCTAGTGTTCAGTTTTTTCTCTTTTGCATACTGGAAAATCTTACATTTGTTTACAAACTTCTTCACCTGACCAATAGTATGAATTGCTCAACTGCGCAAATGTCTTTTCATGGCCAAAATTTCTTGCTAGACCTCCACTATGTTTTTCCTTCAGCAGATTCTCCCTCATTGAGCACTTTAGTATGAACAACTAGAAACCTTTAAACAACAATCCATCTTGAAGCAGATACTCTATCCATTGGCTTGTGTCTCTGAGAACGGGATTTTCACATGATTCATATGGATCTTTAAAATTTGGTTCATCATAGTACATCTCCTTAAGTTGTTCAAACCCTAGGGTTCTCACTTGAAATTCCTGCAAAATCAGACATTTCCTGCTTAATGCATCAACAACTTTGTTAGCATTATCAGAGATATGTTTAATGAAAAAAGTGAAATTTTTCATAAACTCTATCCACTTAGAATGTCTTTGATTTAACTTCTCCTGTCTGGTTATGAATTGTAAAGCCTGGTTGTCTCTATACAAAACAAATTCTTTTGGAACAACGTAGTGCCCCCATTTCTTCAAAGATTTAATTATTGCATAAAAAACTTTATCATATGTGGAGTACTTTCTCTTAGTGTCATTCATATTCCCATTGAAATATGCAGCAGGCCTATTATCTTGGCTCAGGACTGCTCCAATTTCAACTCCACTAGCATCACATCTTACTTGAAATGTCTTCCCGAAATTAGGCAAGACTAGAATCAGTTGTTCTGTTATCTTCTCCTTCAATATATTGAAACTTTTCTCATCTTCTTCTGTCCACTTAAAATACTTGTGTCTCTTCTTCATAGTATCTAATATTGGTGCACAAATCCCACTGAAATTTCTAATGAACTTCCTATAGAAACTTGTCAATCCATGGAAGCTTCTCACCTTGAATATGATTCTTGGTGACGACCATTCTCTAATTGCTCTCACCTTCTATCGATCCATCTTCAATTCATTTGAAGAGATCACAAAACCCAAGTAAATGAGTTTTGTATTCATAAAAGAGGACTTATTAATATTTATCAACAACTTCTCCTACTGCAATCTCCTCACCACTAACGTCAAATGTCTCAAATTCTCTTCTTCGGTTTTTCTGAATACTAATATATCATCTAGATATACAATCACAAACTTACCAATGAAATATTTCAATACCTCATTCATCAACCTCATAAAAGTTCTCGGGGCATTTTTTAAGCCAAATGGCATAACAAGCCACTCATACAACCCTTCGTTTGTTTTGAAGGTTGTTTTCCACTCATCACCTTCTCCCATTCTTATCTGGTGATATCCACTTTTTAGATATATATTTGAAAAATAATTTTCTCCCCTCAAACAATCCATGAAATTTGTACCTAATGGTGATTTTGTTTATGGCCCTTGAGTTTGTACACATTCTCCATCCTCCATCCTTTTTCGGACTCATCACAATTGGTATTGCGCATGGACTCAAGCTTTCTCTAATCAAACCCTTGTCCATCAAATCCTGGAATTGTCTCTTTACCTCCTCATTCTCTTGAGGTGTTAATATGTACATTTCTTTGTTCGTCAGACTCACTCCTGGTATGAGATCAATGTGATGGCTTATAATCCTAATGGGTGGAAATGAGCTCGGTAACTCATCCACTACTATGTCAACAAAATTCTCCAACAACTCTTGAACTTCTTCAGGAAGATCATCCATAGAAGTACTTGTAAGGACAACTCTAGGTTTCCTCACCACAACAAATTTCATCTCATGTTCTTTCTTGACATCACTCGGGAGTTCCTTCCCACTCATGAAAAGTATACTTGTGTTGGCTTCCTCCTTTACTTTATTTTCCTCTATTGGAAGTAACATGTGTGTCCTACCATTCTTCTCCAAAGTATAACTATTTTTTCTCCCATCATGAATGATATTTTTGTCAAACTACCATGGTTTCCCCAACAAAACATGACATACATCCATGGGAATTACATCACACAAAATCTCATATCTATATCCTCCTATCTTAAATTCAACTAGGCATTGTTTAGTTACCATTACTCGATGTCCTTTCTGCAACCATGAGACTCTATAAGGACTCGAATGTGCAGTTGTCTCCAGCGACAATTTCTCCACCATCTCTATGGATACTAAGTTATCAGTGCTCCCACTATCAATTATCACCTAGCATACTCTATCTTTACTCTTGCAAGCAGTTCTGAAAAAATTGTTCCTTTGCACTATTTTTTCAACCTCTGGCTCTAGCTTAAAGAGAACCTTCTTCATCATCAAAGATTTCCCATCTTTTGCACCTTTTGCTTCAACATTTTTCTTCTGCACTTCCAAAATGTGGGCTTCACCTCCTCCTTCTTTCTTTCTCTCGGGGCATTCCCAAAACATGTGTCTTTTCTTTCCATAGGCATAACACTTCACCTCTCCTCCTCTGCCTCTTCCTCTTCCTCAAGGAAAAGCATTCCTTCCACCATATTGTCTCCCTTGGGAACTTCCTCCTCTTTCTGAGTGACTATGTGGTTTTCCAGTCTCAACCTTAGGATTTTGTGCCTTGTCATGGAAAATTCCCTTACCTATGTTTAGACTTCTTCCCCTACTTCACTCTCTCTATTTTCTGGCCAACTTATCCTCTGCCTTTAGTGCAATATGATAAGAATCCTCCACTATCCTCGCTATCATCATGCTAATTTCATCCTGGATTTTATATCTCATGCCATTTATATATCTAGAAACCTTTTCATCATATTTTTCTCTATGTCCAACCCTAATGTTTATCTTGTAAAAATCCTTTGCGTACTCTTTCACTGTCAATCCTTTATGTCTCAGGTTCTACAACCTCATGAAAAAATTTATCTGATAGTCCTTGGGTATGAATTTATCCTTCATCTTGGCTACCATTTTTTCCCAATTCTTAATCTTTTGCTTTCCTTTGCATCTTTTGTCAACCTGTAGTTCATCCCACCACAGCATTGCATGTCTTTTTAATATGGTGACAGCATGTTTCACCTTCTTCTCCTCATCGATGTCTTCATAGTCAAAGTAATTGTCAATTTATCCTATATGATCCATCAATTCTTCAGCATCTAAATTTCCTTCAAAGATCAGGATGTCTATCTTTTCTCTAGATCCCACTTTGACAACCACTTTCAGCAAGCATTCTTCCACATCATTTTCTCCTACAGCTTCTTCAACTTCCACTTCTTCATTCTCTGCATCACTAATTTCTCCAGCATCAGGTTCTCTCCTTTGTGTTGTCTCCATAGCATCCAACCTTGTGTGAATTTCTCACATCTCCTTTTCCACAACCTGATTTGCTACAGGTGGCTCTGCATGTCTTCTAGGTGGCATTGTGGTAAAAAAAAATCACACAGAGATTTTTAAAAGAAAATGTTTACTTCTAATACCACTTGATGATATCAGGCTACCTCCTCTTGCCTACAGAAATTAACTTTGTGAGCTCTAGTACCACTTGATGCAGCCCCCCTTCACTCATAGGGGTTGTACGACCTCCTGGTCAAGGATATTCAAATTTTATAACCGAATTAGCTCTTTGAGCCTATAATAGACCTTGGAATCAATTTACACAGGCCCCTGTTTGTTACCACGCAGATTCAATTCACCCGCGACCATGCTCTCTAGCGCTTTTGGTAACATTGAGTAACGAGCACTAGCTCCTTCACTATGCTATCCTTCAATATGACCATGAGCTATAACCTCAGGCCAACCTCTTTCCAACTTCGAGATTCGGTTGATTTGGATGTATTTGATCCCTTTTTACCAAACTCTGAACCACGAACTCACTTGGATGACCGATGGTTCTCATCTTTCCAATCAGCCAACAGTTATGATCCACTTCGAATTCCAGTATTCAGGAGTTACAAATGCTACAACTCCTTTTTCCTCCGTAGTTCTCTATCACTGAAGTGAAAGAGATGACACTACATGTCCATGTAATCAACGGCTAGGATGATTCCTTACCTTTTTCCCGGATGTGCACTTCTGGGTCCCGCGATCTGACGACATGTGTCCTCCTCAGATCTACGGCCACGATATTCTCCGCTAACTGGAGCTTTGAGATTTTTTGGATACTCTACCTTCACCTTTCCTCCGAAGGAATCTTCCTCCAAGTGTCTTCTCTAGATCTGATGGTCTAGATCTCCTCGCATTTAACGACTTCACGAAAATCGATGTTTTCTCTGCACCAAGATTTCGGGGCTCTACCTTCTGAAATCTCCAATCTACTGCCACGTATCCTCACTATGACCAATGACTAGGATTAATTCACATCTTGAAGGACTTCGGTGATCTATGCTCTTCAAACACTTTAAAGCCTCTGAACTACAAAGTGTCGAAAGGCTCCATGACTAACCTCCGTGCAACTTTCCCATATCTGATGGTCTGGAACGATCCTGCTTCCTCTTGAATGGATCTTTCTCGTTAACTTGTGAAATTTTTAAAGGGGTCCTCCTTATTGAACTATTCTCACCTACTACCTCTTCTGATATTGTTCTTCCTCGAACACTTTAACTCCTCAAAACATTTTCTTCAACTCTTAGTTGAATTTGACCCTGTGCACGCCTTGCTACAGGTATTCCTCCATGATTTAGCTTCTTGGTGAGCGACTATGCACACCTAGAAATAGTTTCTTACACTCTTTTGCAAACCAACTTAAACTAATCCTCCTGAGCTCCTAAGTCAAAAGATTCTATCATGCACTCCTTGTGGACAATATGCACACTTGCATACAAAGCTCCAAGTTATCTCTCTTGAACTTGTTCCTCTTCAACACTCTAAACTTCTCAAAATGAATTCTTCGATACTTAGTCAAATACTGACCCGACGCACACTTTGCAACATAATTTCTTCAACTTAACTCTTGATGGGAAACTGTGCACTCATTTCAATAGTTCTTATATGGCTCAATTGTTTCTCCTGAATAATATGACTATGAGTGTGTTTCCGCCTACGCACACTTTCAAAATATCCCTCCTGAACTTCTGAGTCAAAACCAACTCTGTCAACGCACACCTTGCGGACACTTATGCACTCTTTGCAAACAAAATCTTCACGTTATATAATTTATAGAGAAATTTTTTGAAAAGTCCACACCTTAATCATGGAATCTACACCAAAATAATCCCTTTTAGTTATTAAAGAGAAATGTAAAAAATTTAGAATGGGAATATTTTCCCAACACAATTATATTTTTCTCTAATATGTATATAAAGGGAAATATACTACTAAAAAAAATTGAGAGTAACGATATTTTCCCAAAACATATATTAAGTGTGTGTGTGTGTGTGTGTGTGTGTGTGCATGTAAAATAGAGATTTTCACCTAATTACATTTACCCATAAGAAATTACTCACAATGTTGATATACTTTTCTGTTAAAAAAATGAATGATTCGCCTACCTTATAATGGAAATTAACTACATTATTCAACTCACTATATACACTTTAGGATAAATATCACATCCTTACAGTTTTCAATGGTCAAATCAAATGGTACTTTATATTGATGTACTCATGAGGTATCATAAAGTAGACAATCCATTCTCCTTATCCCCATCAAAGTATAAATTTGTATGTCTGACTAATCTGAATTGCTCCACCTTAGAGTATTTGAGCCCAAATTCTTCATCTCCCTTCAAGTACCTTAGAACTCTCTTTGCAACACACCAATGTCCTTCACAAGGATTTTGCATGAACCTAGAAAGGATCCCAACTACAAATGAGATATATGGTCAAGTAGTAGTAAGGTATATAAGAATCCCCACATGTTATCTATATTTAGTTGCATCCTCAAATTCATTCCCTTATTTTGATGTTAGCTTCATATTTCATTCCATTGGAGTAGAGAGAAGATTACAATCAGCCATGCCAAATTTATTCAACAAATCTCCAATGTAATTCCTTTGGGAGATGAATATATACCTTGGATTTTGAGATACCTAAGTAGTAGTGAAGATGTCCAAAGTCTCATATCAAAACCATTCTTCAATTCTTTCTTTATGGATGCAATATATGCTTCATTGTTCCCTGATATCAAAAGATCATCTGGATTCACCACAAGATATATAACAATTTTTCCCACCTTCTTGATAAACAAAGTTGCATCATCAAGATTAAAAATCTTGAAATTGATCTTCAAAACATGCTCAGATAGATTTTCATACCATTTGCAAGGTGCTTGCTTTAGGCCATACAAAGACTTGATGATGTTTCATACCTTGTGTTCTTGACCCTTCACAACAAATCCTTCTAGTTGAGACATGTAGACATTCTCTTTCAAATCTCAATTCAGGAAGGCTATACAAATCCATGCAATGAATCTTCCACCTATTCTATGATGCCAAAGCCAAAAAATCACAAATGGTATCGCATTTTGTTGTGGGAGAAAATGTATCCTCATAGTTAATGTCTTCTTTCTATATATATCCTTTTTCCACAAGCCTTGTCTTATTCTCGTTAATTGAGCCATCTAATTTGTACATGTTCTTGTAGACACACTGTTATCGGA
>JASDQU010347252.1:0-12356 GCA_032191745.1 Picea mariana
CAGATAAAACCAAAGATGTCTTGAATGCAATTTGAGCTTGAGTACCTGGTCTTTCTAGGCTGCTTGGCCATGCTTTAGGTTATTCCTTTAGTGGAGTCTTTGATTTTGGCACTGTCTCGAGCTGATTAGAGTCGCCAGGTGAATGATATCATCCTTCTGGTGTCTGGTCACTGTCCACCATCAACGATCAGATCTGGAGCTTGAAGTGTACTACTAGGGAGATTCCCCAGTATGGTCGCCATTCTGTTAGCACTCTGTAATTTGCCCAAGGTTGTGAGGTAGTCACAGAGGCAACATCAAAATCGCTTCGAGTCAGGGATCTAGCCCTCCAAGACTCAGAGAGGGATCTATTTGTCTGATATAACTTTGTTGTAAGAGGATATTAGGCTAGCTATGCAGAATAGGATACGTTCTTGGAGTTTTCTGGTTGAGACAGCAAAAGAAGACCATTGGGCTATGGGGTCTGTTCATAATGATAGAGATCAAATAACAGTTCGTAAGAAGTCTTTTCATAGGGTGAGATAATGAAACCATTGGATTCTTTAGGAATAAGTGATGGATTAGCAGAGAATATGAGATTATCAATCACAGTGAAGAAGCATTTAAGAATTTCTTCACCGCAACATTAGAAGACAAACATTTAGATTTTTCAAAAGTCAGAAAACAGGGTATGCACAGATAAATCCTATAAATTTAACTCCTTTTAAAAGATCAGACAAACAACACAATGATAACAAAGGAAAATACACATTCAAAAACAAGCGAAAAACTTCAGCAATAGCTAACATGCAAGAATCCTGTGAAACGTTTTTTCATATTTCTGGAAAATCTCTTGATAGAAGTTACAGTGCTCCTAGCCTACCTGGGTGTGATATCAACAACCTTTACATCAAAAATCATCTCTGAATAAATAGGGGATATCCCCCAACAAGTTTATCAGTCGGTTTTAACAGTCTCGGCCAAAAATAGCCACGAATCCCCCAAATTCTGGAACTGCCTTCCATGAAAGACAGACCAGTTTTCTGCGAAAAAGGGGTCCGAATAGACATCTATTTCTCTTCAACGATGACACCTGGGAAAAAAATTAATGATTTTATTGTATATGGGCATGTGCAGGACAAAAATCTCCTTCGATTTCGCCAAATTCGTCCCCAGCTGGCCGTAACAGCTCCTGCAAAATCATGACTGTAACGGAAAAGTGAAAATATGGAAAAAGGGCCTCGAAGATGGCTTCGATTCTCCCTGATCGTAGCGCCATTGCAAAAAATGAGAGATTTTTTGTTCTTTAGCCCGTGCTGATAAAAAACCTCTCTCAGAGTTTTAAAATCCATTTTCATTTTCCCATAATCCATTCTGAAAGAAGACATAGTGAAATAGGCAAAAAATGGTGAAAAAGAGAAAAGTGGTTTTATTTCCGAGCAGGCGGTATTTCGGACCCCCCCTGAGGTGGTAAGCGGTTTTTTTTTTGGGGGGGTCCGCTGGAATAGGGTCATGACATGTGTATGGAGGGTGGTATTGAAAAACAACTATTCCAGAGCCCCCCCCCTCTCGTTAAAGTTCGGATGGTGAGGGGGGGGTCCGGAAAATTTCTCACTCGTTGATTTTTTGTTTGATGTGATGAGTGTATATGTGGGGTTTGATGTGAATGGGAAGTTGGGGATGGGTAGGATGGGTAGAATTAGGATAGTTTGTTTTAGTTTTTTAATTTTTTTGTTATTTGTTTTATGTTTTTAATATTATTACATGTTTGTTCACGTTTTGTTTTACGTTAATTATTATATTTGTGTTTTGTTTTTGTTTTTGTTTTTTATTTGTTTTATATTGTTTTATATATATATTTTTTATTATATTACATGTTTTATTTATTAACTTTTAATTTGTTTTAATGTTTTTCTTTAATATTATTTTATTTTTAATCCTTTTTAATTTTGTTTTTAATGTTTTATGATTTGTTTTATTTGTATTATTTTTTAATTAATTAAATTCTAACCTAATTACTAACTTAGATTTTTAACTTAATTAATAATTAATTAATTATTAACTAGTTACTTATTAATTAATTTAACCTATCCTAACTATACTAACATTACTTATTTAATCTAATTAACTTTATTGTTATTTTTGTTCGTCCTAAGTCTGATTATTCATGGATGGGTGATGGGCGAGAGGTAGTCAAAGGGGCAACATGACAAGGGAGTGAGGGCGCAGCGTGGACGAAGGATGTAGCAAGGTGATGGGGGATCGAGTGAAAAGAATGGAGGGAAGAAACAGGATCCACCGAGCCAGACTTTGTCATCACGAGAGAAACGCCAAATCAATAGTCGAAGAATCAAGTTGCCTATAATTATAGGACCCCAACATATAGAACGAGTAACGATGAGTTGGGAATCATTTTTACTTAACCAATTTCTGATAGATTTTATGGAAGCACAGGAAAAAGGTATGGAATTCCACTATTCCTAGTTGTTACTTATGATCTCCTTAGCAGCATGGAAAGAGCCAGAGGATGCACAGTTTCTGCGTATGAGAGGCAGGTCATGCTTGGCCACGAAGTATTAGAATTTATGGTACACGACGCATAAGGGATGACATATTGAAAACAATATTTAGTTCTATTTGTATAAGGAAATGATTAGGAAGTGTATCGATGATACACCACACATTTTTCCACAACTTGTAGAAAATTGCAGACCAATTGTGTTGTTCATGACAGACCATCATGACATGTACATACAAGAAAAGAAATATCCGAGAGAGAAATGGGTCAAGACAAAGTACTGAATAAAAGAGGAGGACATACAATTGAGTATGCAGGACTGGGATGCAGACTGGAAGGTCTAAGAGAATGAAAAAGAAAGAAAAACACAAGAGCCTAAGGTTGAGGAAGTACAAGGCCAAGGAGATGGCACAATCAAGAATAGGAAATATGTAGAGATAAAGAAGGGAAAATCAATGTTGCATAGGAAGAAGAAGAAATAGGATAAAGAAAATAGTCCACTGACACTAACTGAAGATGAATTTGATAGGTTTGTGGACCAAGTTAAGGATATCACTGAAGATTTGTTTCAATGTGAGGTCGAGCAAAATGAAGGACTGAACAAAAAAATACATGAAGATATGATTGCACTGCTCCAATTGATGGAAGAAACTCGTATTGAAACAACGTAACAACCAAAAGAAGAACCCCCAAGAAGCATAGAAAGGCCAATATAAGTTATCCTGACAATATATCATGAATTAGAGGTAACAAGGGAACACATAATATTAAGTTGAAACTAGGGGTAATTGCATTCCCATCAACGAAAATGTAGGAGCAGGCACGTGCACTAAGTCACCTTGACTTATTACTATCACAAATACTAAGGGACATATTGAAAGGGTTATAGGCGAGCATAGCACAATAATTGAACTTGCATGAAAAAAAAACATTTGAAGATTTAGCTAAGGCCGTAACAGAGATTGCCAACATGTGGATTGACTACAATAGAGTTGAACAAGAAAGGGATGTAGCTGTGCAGAAGACAACGTAGGTGAAGAAAGCATTGGAAAAGGTTTGAAATGAGATTTTGGAGGTACCAATGGAGGTGGGTACTCCATTTGAAGAACATGTAGCAAATATCATCTAAGCCATCCATGGATTTCAAATGAAAATTTCTTACTTGGAAACATGAATGACACCAAGCACACCACTAGAGGAAAGAAACCAAAGGTAGAAAATAGTAAGCGCAAAAGTTGATAATATAAATACTTTGGAATCATAATTTGCTAAGTGGTACAAGGACAAAAAATAAGTCTCAAATCAACAATCGGAAGATGCAGAATTGTAGAGTATCAAACAAAAGATTCAAACTACAAAAGGGAGGGCTTAGAAGATTAAGGAAACAATGAGAAGTTTTCCACTAGCTAAGAAGATGATGACAATGCAACAAAGTAAGAGAATATACATTGATATGAACTTGCTGAGGGTCAAGAAACAAGTTTACATGCAACATATAATGATGCTACAGGTAGAATAATTACAAGTTGTAGAAGGGATAGGAGAAGCATAACACAGGATCAAACAAGTAGTGGAAGAAGATGAAGAGAAACAAAAGACTCATGTGACTGCAGACTTAGTAGAAACAATTTTGGTAAGTGAACAAAGGTCAAGGGGAAAACTGACACAACAAAGGAGGTTTTGAAAAAATTCAATGAGAAGTTGAAAAAGGATTAAGTGGCTCGGGATGAGCCACAAGTGAGTGTTGGGGGCCTGTTAGACATGCATTTCGGAGGAGAAGAACTAAGTTTTGGAGCTGCACCATAGACGCAGGATCAATGGAGGTGAGAAGGGCGTAGTGTGAAGGACGTTGTGTGAAGGGAGTAGGTTGAAGGACATAGTTAATGTAAATGTGTTGAACTTGCATAGAATAGATCTAGTTGGGAATTGACATACACAGTTACAGAGAAAATAGAAGAAAAGAGAAGCATGAGAGAAAGAATCGAAGAATTCTCATTAACCAAATGAATAAATGATAATTTACGCATGATATACTCTGTATAACTCAACCAATGTGCATTTTAGGAGAAACCAATGTGCCATAGTGGTGGTATAGAGTGATATGGACACACACTAGCAGTTACAGGAGTAAACTGCCACCTATTATAGTCTCTCAGGAAGTTATGGGAGTGAACTTCCACCTAGATGAGTTAACTAGTCTATCAGTCTTCATTTAATTGACCGAAACATAGTGAAGTGAGGAGGAGATCAAGGAATCATGGCTAATGCACTAGTCTGGTGATGATCCCAAGGACAATGCACATTAGCTGGTGATGGTCCCAATGATGCATGGTGATAATCCCATTGTAGCATCTAGACTCCACTCAACTGATCAAACTGAAGTTAAAAATGAAGAAAATATTCTCCCTAGAGGAATATTCTTCCTAAAATATAGGAGATTGAATAATGAGTAATAAACATAGGGAAAACCATAGGAGAAATAAATCCTAGGTGTGTGTGAAGTAACTCCAACACCCCCCCTAAACATCAATATGGTGAAAATAAAGAATGGGTCCCGACAATGAGGCCATGTTAGGTACCCAAAACAAAATATATATTCAAATAAAGCAAGGAAAGAGGGGAAAAATCATGGGAAACCCCCCCCTCAAGGTACAATGTATGTAAAAAAAGAACTGACAGTTGCTAGGAAACTATGTCCTTCACTCCAAGACGAGTACACAAAGAATGGAACTTTTGCTTAGTGAAGGTCTTGGTGAAGATGTCTGTAGTATGTTCTATTGAAGGAAAAAATTGTAGGTCGATGATCCCCTCATGTACTAAGCCTCGAATGTAGTGCATGTGGATCTCGATGTGCTTCATCCGTTGCCTCTGAACTGGATCTCTGCAAAACTTCAGAGTGCTTTGGTTGTCACACCAGATGACGATCGAGCAATGAAACTAAATGTCCAATTCAGTGAGAAACATTTGTAGCCACATAGCCTGACTGGTTATGTTAACTACCCCTCTGTACTCTGCCTCGGCTGAAGATAGAGGAATAGTAGCATTCTTCTTGCTCAACCAATAGATAGGCCTCGAACTAAGATTGAGTGAGTAACCAAATGTGGACTTGTGATCAATGTTATCACTAGCCCAGTTAGAATCAATGAACCCGATGAGGTCCAATGTAGATTTTTCTGCATAAGGAATTGCAAAGGTGATGGTTCCCTGCATGTATCGAAGGATAGGATTTTCAGCCTTCCAATGTAGCTCATGCGACTCCTGCATGAACCTGGAAACTGCACCAAATGCATAAGAGAGGTTTAATATGGAGTGTCTGAGATACAACAAGTTCCCCACTAGTTCTATGTACAGTTTTTTGTCAACAAGTGGAGTGTTCCCACTATCCTTGAGTCTGAATCCTTATAGGAAAGGATTCGGAGAAGACTTGCAGTCTGTCATGTGAAATCTCTCAAGGAGATCTCGTGCATACTTGGCCTAAGATAATTTGATTCCTGATGCATCCTGAATGATCTGAAGTCCAAGGAATAAATGTAGCGGACCCATGTCTGTCATCAAGAACATATCATGTAGAATCCTCTTGACTATAGAAATCGTTGAAGTCGAGCAACCAGTGATCAAAAAATCATCAACATACAGAACTAGGAGTAGAAGTGAATCATCCATCCTTAGCATGCAAACATTCAGGTCTGATTTAAAACATACAAAGTTTCGTGACAACAGGTAGGAGTCCATATTGGCTTATTATTCTCTCAGAGCCTCATTGAGGCAATAAAGAGACTTCTTCAGTCGAAAAACCAAATATGAGTCCTGCATAAATCCCTGGGGATGCTCCATATATATTCTTAGAGAGATCATCGTGAATAAATGCATTCTTCACGTCCATTTGATGGACTTCCCATCCCTTGGTTTATGCAATGGCAAGTTCCAAATGTATGGAATATGTTAGTGCTCAAAATGTACTGGTTCAATCCACTTGATCGACGATGCCTCCTACATTTTACGATTGGATTTCTAATCTTCCCCCTACGTCATCTTGGGAGAAATCGTGGTTCGAGGTGGACATTTCTTCTCTCGATTTTAGCGATTCCCCTTACCTGACATTGACAAGTTCGCCTCCTCACAGTAAGAAAATCAAAATTGAAATAATTTTTATGAAAAGAGATGTTAAATCAGGGCTTCTCCACCTGGAAGTGGAGATGACATTCTACAGGTGCGCAGGAACAAGTTTTCCCATTGGGCTTATCTACAGTTTGGGAAGTATGCCTGTCACAGTTTGGGATCATTGCCACTACAAGCTCTTTCGCTTATTAGCAATTCTCATTGAATACACATTTCAAGACACATATAAAATGTGTGGGGTACGTATAGTGGATTTCCTCACCCATTCATATGCTCTACAGGTTATAGATCTTTTCAGCTCTACGTTTCTAGCTACATGCAACGTTGCCCATAGGAATTTTTTTTTGGATAGAATGTTACAGTTTCCCGAACATGAGCTAGACAAAGCCATTATGAGAAGAAAACTTGATTTTACCAGAGCCATGGGCGACGATGGCATAGACAAGTTCATGTTGATGGTGGGATCCACTTTCACACAAGACTACTATAATGGAAGCCCTGATGATTAGACACAGGAGGTTATGAATCCATTTTCATTCTCAAGGAGCAATAATTCTGATCCTGGTTCTTGGATGATAAGAGAATACACTCCCATTTTTCTCATGGCTTTTATCACACGTAACAAGGAATCCTACGAACAGACAAAGGACTAGTGTCTTCACTATGCCTTAACCCGAAATAATCTGCAGACCATTTTTCAGCTCTGTTACACCGTTGAAATATTTCCAGATTGGATACAAGTGTAGGTCTGCATCCCTAATGTGCAGTTCGGCATTATTCCATTATCATCTGATTAGAGTCGAGAGATCTGTGATTTTAACTCATAGGTTTGGCCGCAGTGAGGTCAACTGCTAGATCTAGTTTAAAGTGTAAGGACATATGAGAAATGCGTCCTGTGTGATCTTCAATGCATGCCAAGACATTATCGTTTCCAATCCATAAGTATAGGGGTGAATTGTTTGGGTTTGTGCAAACCACAGGACAACATTTTGGGCACCTGATATGCAGAGATTTGAGTCAAATAACCATTTTTTAGATCAGTGTAAAGATTTGCATCAGACTGATATTCATTGTGTACCTATATATTTAATAGTTATTCATTCAGTTCTTGGGTTTTTGAGGATACTCAAGAATTCGTTTGGTGCTTTGTGGAGATGATTTACAAAGTAGATGATGATCATGAATTTTTGCTTAAGGTAGTTTTGATTGGGAATTCTAGTATGGGTAAGTCCATTTTGCTCTCTAGATTCACTAGAAATAAATCCAGTTTGGAAACCAAATCTAGCATTGTTGCGGAGTTTGCAATGAGGAGCATCTCTTTCTACCTTTTATTATTTTGACAACGATGGAAGCATGCAAATTACTCCGGATGAGCTTCAACGAATCTGCCAGGAATTTGGTATTGTTGAGCTTGAGGAAATGATCAAAGAAGATTGATCAAGATAATGATAGGAATGCCCATATTCCCTAGCAAGAAGATCCTTCTTGCGCTGCTATCAAATTCTGGCCATAGATATCAACAATTGTGTATTTGGATTTCCTTTTCATTGCAAGTCAACTGAGGTTTAAACATCAAATATCGACAACACTTTATTATACAGCTGCTGAAGAATATAACACTCTATGCAGGATCATTTCTACTCTGCATAATTTCTTCTCAAAGATAAAACAAAACTTTCACTAGCTTAGAAGGAGAAATTATAACCAATTAGTTGTTGAAAGGCAGAGCTTTCACCAGCTAACTAGCAAATCTTAAGGCGAAATAGCTGCTGAAACCTGAGACTGGCCAGTGAAGGTGTATTTTTTCCCAGATCGAAGTTTTTCTCAACCGAATCTCTTGAAAATTCTTTCCAAAGATACATATTGAATTATAGTGTCAAATCTAAGATCCACTTTTGATGCAAAGTAGTTAGAGGAGGATTTCAAGTTGATTTGACACTTATTTTGGGGGCAATAAATCAGGATTTTTTCTAAACTTGGCAAATTCGAATTTATCTTCATCAAAGGATATCAAAAAGCCTTGGAAGGCTTATCTACAGAACACAAAGGTTCTACATGATCGGAAGACCATGAAATGAGGAGTTGACCTCATTTTGAGGATCACTTCCTCTCTTTTTGTAAAATTGTTTTGACTTTCTATCTTTAGCATATTTGATCCATTCTTCTAGGATCTGAACTTTTATTGTAAAGCTATAAAGATGAAGATATGAGATGAACTGAGGGGGTTCAATCTTGGAGACATTTTGCTACTGTTATAGACTCTTATTTGATAATAGAATGATAGTCTTCTTTTGTCTTCAATATCAGAATTGCTCATACATCTTATCTTTCTGTACTTTACTTCAGTTTGTCTTAGCTTCTAAAGACTGTCATCTCTTTATTAAGCTCATAAATGTGAGTTGAAGGTCTTCTTGCTGTCTTGTATAACCCTGCATGTTAATGTATTTGGTTATCTAGACTAGTTTTTTTCATCCCTTGTTCAACTATGTTGTCTGATTATTGATTTCTAAAAGCACTGTCGTATTCAAATGCATGATAAGTGGTCACTTTCATTAGCTTTTGAGTTATCCCATTGTTCCAATCATACCTAATTTTCCATATTCTTAAGCTACCAAGCATCTTTAGTTTACAACCCTAAATAATTTCTTAGAGTGATAACAAATTGGCACCGTTGTCGGGGAGAGGAGATCGAAGCTCAGCTTCCCTAGGAGATGATATTAGATCTACTCCTTGATGATAGACAAGGATTAGACATTACATTGGTTGTAATCATCTATCTGGAGACTCCATGAAGGACAAATTTAGTGGTGACTCCATGAAGGATGGATTTGTTGGCGAATCCACTGGTATATAAATGAATCAGATCTTAGCAAAGAGGTATGCGTTCTGCAATTTCTCAAGTATTTCTAGTTACCTTAATCCAGTGCCTAGTAGAGATGAATGGGAAAATAGTCTTCCTAGATTTCGAGGAGAAGAATGGGAAGTTCCAATTGAACATTTGTCGGACTTTCATGATTACATGCATCGGTTGCAAGTTGTGCATGAGGATGTTCAGATCCGTCTCTTCTGTTTCTCATTAGAGGGAATTGCTCATGATTGGTACCAGTCTCTGCCTTATGCCAGTATCAACTCTTTGGCAGATTTTCATGCTACTTTTCATGTGTTTTGTAAAGGCATATTTTCAGATGAATTTCTATTTACTGAATGTTGTCATGAGTTCAATTTACTGTATAAAGATCCCAACATTCGTGAAGACTTTGTTGCAGCAGAGGATACTCTTCATTATGATCAGGAGATTGTTGATCCACATTTTGATAACCATGATGATGCTTTTGACATTGTATTGAATGCATCCATTAAATATGGTTGTCATGAAGATTCAGAGGTGTTGAATGATAATTATAACATAGACACATCTGGCATCATATCAGATGTGTCTATTGTTGTAGAAGATCAACATTTTTATTTTGAGTATATTGATGTCAAAGAGAAAATGTTTATATCATCAGGTGAAATTGATAAATCAGCGAGTGACATTTTCAGATCTGCAGAAGATAATGAGGGAAGCCTATAGTTTCAATATTTGCAGGAACTGAAAGTTTGCAGTAGATACAAAGAGAGTGATGGTGAAGAGGAGCAGAAAGGTTCAGATCAGAAATTGAATTTGTATTTTCCTCTAACAAAGATCAAGCAGTCTACATTCAGCATTGAGACCAGTGAAAGCAATCAGCAACATTACAGTCAGTTGGATCAACAACTCAAAGAGGTATTTCATTATAAATTCAATGACCCTTTTGCTGACTATTTAGAGTCTATGAGTAGCATGGATGTTAAAATAGTTTTGTCATAAGAAGATTGTCTTTATCGTCCTTTCAAACCTCTTTTCTGTATGATATGGCTTCCATTATTTTTCGGGGCAAGATCTAACATGAAATCAGTAAATCAGTTTCTCACATGGCTTCATTGGAAGCATGACTTCACTTGACAAGAGGCACTACAGTTGGTTAGTGTAGGAGTAGGCAGAAGAATAATCTCGCCATACGAGCAACTAGATATTTTCAGTTGTTGAGCTCATAAATAAGCAGGCTGCAAGTTTGTTGAGGAACAGTTGAACAGGCCAGATGACTCCATGCCCAATGGTATGTTGGAAATATGGCTATAGGAGAGATGACGCAGATGGTCAAGGTTTTCATTGATGGCAATCGGTTGGTTATGGAGCACGCACAATAGAAGATGGAACACAAATGCTGAAACACAAGTGCTGAAACGCAAGTGTTGGAACACAAATGCTGGAACATAGAAGCTGGAGCACAGATGATGACGCAGACGGTCACGGTTGTCATTGATGGCAATCGGTTGGTTATGGAGCATGCACAAGAGATGCTGGAACACAAAGGTGCACAAGAGATGCTGGAACACAAATGCGCACAAGAGATGCTGGAACACAAAGGCGCACAAGAGATGCTAGAACACAAAGGCGCACAAGAGATGCTGGAACACAAAGGCGCACAAGAGATGCTGGAACACAAAGGATGAAACACAAATGCTGGAACACAGTTGCTGGAATGCAAATGATGAAACACAGATGCAGAAACACAATGTTGAAATAGAGTTGGAACTTATGCTGAAACACAGTAATATGTTGAAACACAGCGCTGGGCTGAAACACAGTGCTGGAAACTATGCTGAAACAACGCTGGATCTTTGCTGATAAGAATGCACGCCTTAGCCATGGTCATGACTAAGAAGCAGAAGTTACCAATAGTTTTCTTTAAGAAACAGCACGAATGATGTGGCATGCGTAGAGGAGGCATGGAAAGAGCCAGTTCCGAAAATCAGGGAGAATGATGGCATGCGAAAAGCAGAAGAAAGAATGAAAGAAAGGGAAACTGCAGTTGGAGTTGAGAAAAGCGGAAGGACTTTTAGTCTAAAAATAGACTGGCAGTTAAGACAGGAAGAGCATAGCGTTGCATGATGTGGCATGCGTAGAGGAGGCATGAAAACAGCCAGTTCAGAAAATCAGGGAGAATGTTGGCATGCGAAAAGTAGAAGAAAGAAATAAAGAAAGGGAAACTGCAGTTGGAGTTGAGAAACGCAAGGAAAACCTATGCATGTGGTGAATCTATATAATGCGCTAGAACAGAGATAAATTTGTGGCTGAAGGGAGAAGAAGAGAGAGCTCTGCAGGTGAGAAAAGGGAGAGGAGAATCTGTGTGACAGGAGAAGAAGCTGAGAATGGGCTGTAGAGGACAGTGAAGCAGAACAGCAGATCAGAGACAATGAAGAATGCAGAGTAGATCAGCAGAAAGGGTAAGCAAGCTATATCAGAATGAACAAGTTGATTTGAGCAATATTTATTTTTGGAAAATTAGGGTGGTAGGGTGGTGCTAGGGAGACGTATGTCTCTTTCTCTGCAAGTGGGAGCTTGTAGAATCTGAAGGTTGGTGCCTTCACTCAGTTGGTGCTGAAGTAAAAAGGAAGTCGGTGCTTCCACCCAGTGGCTGCTGGAATTCTGTGGGAGTTGGTGCTCTCAGCCAGTTGGTGCTGGCAACCAGAGGTTGTAGCCTCTATGAGTTGGTGCTCATAACAGATGAGATGTAACGCAGTTGGAGCTTTCTTAACATCTTAAGAAGACGAGGTTTTTTCCCTGGTTGGGTTTCCTCTTGAAAAATCTGTGTCTCATACTTGTGAGTGAATGCTGTGTGTGATTGCTATTCTTTATGTTATCTGCTTTATGTTT
>JASDQU010347253.1:5846-18203 GCA_032191745.1 Picea mariana
AAAAAAAAAATATTGTGTCTCCTTTGAAATGAATACTTGGAAAGGATAACATGCTTGTGTGCAAATCTTAGTTTAATTTGTACTAATGACAAATCTTCTCTGAAATTCTGGACATTAATGACAACTGTAATAGTTGCTGCAGGATGGCTACTAGCATTAAAGATTAATTATTGCATATGGAAAGCGGCCAGGGGGGTTACAAAATAAAAATGAAAGAAGATATACCCAAGAGACATGAAGGCCTGATGGTTCTCTGCCTGGCGGACGGATTCTCGGCTTGGCGGGCTAAAAATTGAGCCTCTATTGTTCTGTGTCCTACAAATAGCACCTACACTTTCGTGAGATACAAAATGATAGGCGGAGTTGCGGATTGGTTGGTTCAACATTGCAGGTTGGTTGGTTAAACATGTAATTTTATAAAGTATGGACATCAGATTGTATAGAACATATCCAAATCCATGATTCCATACTTGGTCACTTTTTGTTTCACCCGTTCACGGCCTGGCAGACTGAAAATTGATTTTCTATTGTTCTGTGCCATACAAATAGTACCCACAGTTCCGCGATATACAAATTGTCAGCGAGAGTTGTGGAGATGAGTTTCTATATAAGTATAGACATGAGATTTTATACAACATATGTGGATCACTTATTCCATAATTAGGCACTTTTTTTATCGCAGGTTCGCGGCCTGGTAGGCTGAAAAAATACTGAATATTGTTTTGTGTCCTACAAATAGCACACAAATTTCCACGATATACAAATTGACATCACGATCTACAGGTTTCTTGGTTGAACATTGCATTTGTACTGATCTAAAACATATGCAAATTCTTCGTTCCCTGTACTACAAATAGCAACCACATTTTCGCGATATACAAATTGACAGAGGACCTACGGGTTACTTGGTTGAACATTGTATTTGTATTGTTCTAGAACATATGTGGATTCCTCATTCCATACTTTGGCACTTTTTGGATCGCGGGTTCACGGCTTGGCGGGCTGAAAATTAAGTATTTATTGTTCTGTGTCCTACAAATAGCACCTACACTTCCGTGATATACAAATTTACAAGTGGGCTTCTGGACATAGTCTCTATATAAAGTATGGAATGAGATTTTATAAAGCATATGCAGATTCTTCATTCCATACTTACGCATTTTTTGGATCCTAGATTTGTGGCCTGGTAGGCCGAAAATAGAGTCTCTATTGTTCTGTCTCCTACAAATAGCACCCATGTTTCTGTGATATATAAATTGACGGCTGGAGTTGTGGAGATGAGTCTCTATATAAAGTATCGACATGAGATTTTATAGAGCATATGTGAATCCCTGTTTTCATATTTAGGCAGTGTTTTGATTGCGGGTTTGCAGTATGGCGGGTCAAAAAAAGAGTCTCTATTGTTCCCTATCCTACAAATAGCACTGATATTTCCACGACATATAAATTGACACGAGTCGCCACGAGCTACTTGGTTGAACATTGCATTTGTTTTGTTCTAGAACATATGTGCATCCCTCATTCCATACTTGGGCACTTTTTTGGATCGTCGGTTCGCGAGCGGGCGGGCGGGCTAAAAATTAAATATCTATTGTTCTGTATCCTACAAATAGCACCCACACTTCCGCGATATACAAATTGACATGCGGACCTGTGGACACAATCTGTATATAAAATATGGAATGAGATTTTACACAGCATATGCGGATCACTAATTGCATACTTAGGCAGTTTTTGGAGCACGCGTTGGTGGGCGGGCGGGCTGAAAATTAAGTATCTACTATTTTTTATCCTACAAATAGCACCCACACTTCCGCGATATACAAATTGACACACGGACATGTGGACATAATCTATATATATAATATGGAATGAGATTTTACATAGCATATACAGATCACTAATTGCATACTTGGGCATTTTTTGGAGCACGCGTTGGCGGCCTGGCACACCGAAAACAATCTATAGCTTCGTCGCCTACAAATAGCATCCAGAATTCAGCGATATACAAGTTGACAGGTGGACTCGGGCTGCTTCGCTAAACATTGGACTTTTATTGTCCCGTTGCGATCCCATATCAATTTCATAGTTAGCGATTTTTTTTGATCAGGGGCTCTGGAGCTGTCCGCGACATATAAATTGACACGAGTCGCTACAGACTGCTTGGCTGAACATTGCATTTGTATTGTTCTATAAGATATGTGGATCCCTCATTCCATACTTGGGCACTTTTTGGATCGTGGGTTCGCGACCTAGCGGACTGAAAATTAAGTATCTATTGTTTCATATCCTACAAATAGCACCCACACTTCTGCGATATACAGATTGACACACAGACTTGGGGACAAAGTCTGTATATAAAGTTTGGAATGAGATTTTATATAGCATATGTGAATCACTAATTGCATACTAATTGACAGGTGCACTCGGGTTGCTTCGTTGAACATTGGACTTTTATTGTGTCGTTGCGATCCCGTATCAATTTCATAGTTAGCGATTTTTTTTTATCGGGGGCTCTGGGGCTGGCGGGCTGGTAATTGGGCCTCTATTGTTCCATGATGTACAAATACGTTGTTCTACAACATATGCGGAGCTACAGGTTGCTTGGCTGAACTTTTCATTTGTATTATTGTAGAACATATGTGGAGTCCTCATTCCATACTTGGGCACTTTTTGGATTGCGGGTTGGTGGCTTGGCGGGCTGAAAATTAAGTATCTATTGTTCTGTGTTCTACAAACAGCACTTACACTTCCGCAATATACAAATTTACACGCCATCTTGTGGACATGGCCTCTATATAAAGTATGGAATGAGATTTTATATAGCATATGCAAATTCTTCATTCCATACTTAGGCAGTTTTTGGATCATGGGTTCGTGGCCTGGCCGGCCGAAAATAGTGTCTATTGTTCTGTCTCCTACAAATAGCACCCAGATTTCCGCGACATACAAATTGACAGGAGGAGTTGTGGGCTGCTTGGATGAACAGTGCATTTTTATTGTTTTAGAACATATGCAGATCCCTCATTCCATAGATGGGCTTATTTTGGATCGTGGTTTCGCGGCCCGGCGGGCTAAAAATTAAGTATGTGGAACCCTCATTGCATACTCACAAGTGGACTCGGGTTGCTCCGTTGAACATTGGACTTTATTGCCCCGTAGCGATTCCATATCAATTTCATAATTATCGATTTTTTTCTATCGAGGGCTCTGGGGTTGGCGGGTTGGAAATTGGGCCTCTATTGTTCCCTGTTGTACAAACACATTGTTCTAGAACATATGCGGATCCCTCATTCCATACATGAGCACTTTTTGGATCGCGGATTCGTTACCTGGCGGGCTTAAAATTAAGTATCTATTGTTCTGTGTTCTACAAATAACATCTTCACTTCCGCGATATACAAATTGACAAGCGGACTTGTGGACATAGTCTCTATATTAACTATGGAATGAGGTTTTATACAACATATGCGGATTCCTCATTCCATACTTGGGCAGTTTTTGGATCGCGGGTTGGTGGCCTGGCGGGTTGAAAATAAAGTCTCTATTGTTCCCTCTCCTACATATACCACCCAGGCTTCTACGATATACAAATTGCCAGGAGGACTCGGGCTGGTTGCCTGAACACTGCACTTTTAGGCAGTTTTTGGATGGCGGGTTTGCAGTCGGGCGGGTCGAAAATAGAGTCTCCATTGTTCCCTCTGCTACAAATAGCATCCAGACTTCCTCCATATACAAATTGACAAGAGGACTCGGGTTGGTTCGCTGAACATTGCACTTTTATTGTCCCATAACAATTCCATATGTATTTCATATTTAACGATTTTTTTTTTATTGGGGGTTGTGGGGCTGGCGGGCTGAGAAACGGGCCTCTTTTGTTCGGGCTTGCGGGCTGAAAATTGGGACTTTATTGTTCCACGCTGTACAAAAGCTACCCACAACTCCGCGATATACAAATTGACAAAGGAACCTCTGGGCTGCTTGGGGCAACATTGCAGTTTCATTGTTCCTTGTCCTCCGAATAGCGTTCAGAGATCCACCATATACAGATTGACAAATGGACTTGAGAGCTGACACATTAAATTATTAAAGGATGTTAAATCGCTTATTCTTAAAAGAATCAAGGAAAGAAAATATTTTTTTTTTTAAATTCTATAACCGCAAACATAACAAGGACCAATTTGAATTTTAAGGGTCTGTTGTTCATATGATAGCACAATTGCATTCCACACACTAAACATTCGTTGATTTCAAATTATTTCAGGATATTAATCTAACTAACTTCATTGAATAAGCAAAAATGCGAAAACAACAACCAATTTGTATTTTAAGAGCCTCTTGTTTGTATGTGAGGACAATCGCAGTTCGGACACTATATATTCATTGATTTTAAATTATTTTAGAACAATAGTTTGACCAAGTTCATCGATCAAGGAAATCTGCTAAAGCAAGTGACAGTACAATTGCATCACAGCGCCATAGAAATTACTAGGTGGATCTGCGTCCCAGCTGGCTAGAAAAAAACAATTATAATGTTCGGTGTCCTCCAAAGAACAGCTGGAGTTCCAGGGTATACAAATTGACAAACAAAGTAGATAACCAAGAACTAACCATACTTTAAACAGTCCACAAGCAAGTTCCCAGAAGGTTCCATAGAGAAGAACCCATCGACCTTTGCACCAAACAATTTGATATACAAAGAAAATACATCGTCGCATTTGTTTTTTGTTGAAATAAACTTTCATCTGGATGTTGAACAAATATTACAGAGAGACATGAGGTATTTTCGTTTCCTCTCAAAGTTTCATATAAAAAAAAATTCCCCTTTTCAACCGATATGCAAAATTGCATTGTCCTCATTTAAGGTGAATTTGCTTTGTATCTGAAGTTGCCACAGCATGTACACACTGCTTGCCTTTTTCTGTAGATATGTTTCATACGACAATTTTGCCAACTAAGGAAGCACATTTTGTAACAGTGGCAGCTTGATCGTTCAGTGCACGATTGTGTTGCCCATGGTTCGAATAACACCACCGAGGCAATGTCCATAAATATATGGACATTTTTCACTGCATCGCAGACAGTCAATCGTATCATCAGTTTTCAAAGCGAAGGCAGAGGCAATGGAATGGCATTTTGCACAAACAAGCTCAAAGGGGGTCGAGTACACATTGACTGCAACTAAAATACCTTCAACCTGGGAATGTGAGAAAATGAATTAATACATTGAACAATATAATACACAACTACATCCCACCCTCCCCTTTAAAACAAACCAAAAAAATTTAACAGTTGCATAAATTTGTTGAAGGCTATTTCTATAAGCAAAGCGAGGATGATTTTGTAAATGTATACGCACAACAATTGTAGAGCTAGCTAGCTTCTCCAAATCCTTTATTGTATCTGCTCGCAACTCTGTTACAAATGTTGATTGGGTTGTCTGAAAGATCGTTTCTCTAGGATTCTTCTTTTTTGTTATATTTTTGAACAACATAAGTGGAATCTTCCCTCTATGCAATTGTTGTTCCATTGATGAAAACAAATCTGAATACGTATCAAACAATTGTAGCTGCAACATGGAACAGTGCAATATTTGTGTAACTTATTCGACATACATGCAGAAGTGAAAGTAAACAACAAAACTGAATATGAAAAGCGGTACCACTGCCTTCTCGCTATCCGACTCTCCATCCTTTATATGGAGAATGTGTTGCGACCCAAATTTTCTGGCCAGTGTGACAACATCCCCAATCATTCCCATTGGGTAAATATCATTGCTCTGTGCAAGTTGCCTAATAGTTGAGTCCGGGAGGAAGCGGTATTCTGAAAAAATAGGAGGATTTTTTTCCACAATGCTTGTTTTGTTGACCGAAATAATTCGAGCGCAATCACCACGGTCATATACTGTTTTCGGCAATATATTAAAATTTGTAATGGATATCCCATTACGCGACAATATTTTTCCTGCATGTTTCTGGACAAGTTGTGGAGGAATAGTCAGTGTGACTGTCATCATGGCGTCCTTGTCTGTCATATCAGCATGCTTAATGGGTCTACTTTTGTTTTCCTTGTCCAAGTAGGTGGTATAGACAACCATTATATCCCCGACGAACACCTGTCCAGTTTGGCAGTTGTTCAAGGCCTGTATTGACAGTACTTTGTATGTCATAACTCTAGACCAGAAGACATTTTTTGAATAGGAAAACTAAATTGAATGGTAGTGTGCTACAAGTACACGCATACTTTTGATGAACTATGGAGCCAAAGTTCTGCAACGACACCTCTTAGTCTGTGGAATATGTAGCAGGTCCAATGTCTCACTCATACTTGTTGATACTTCTTGCGAGCTGCAAACCATGTACTGCAGATGGCATCATCATATTCACTATGCCATAGATGAATATATAGCTCGGGAAATTTGTCTAGTAAACATAGTAAGAGCAGAGTGCATGCATCTTTACCTTTGGCCTTGTCAGTCCGCCGATGTCTGAGATGACTGACTGCTCATGGTCGTCTCACTAGTACAACTTTTTCTTATGCAAGCATTTGCATATGAACATCAAGACTAAGCAAATATATGAATTCTATATTATATGCCTACACCCAGTTTGTATCTTTAATTTGTCGGCACACTTGGTATACCTTTTAGAAGATTGTACCACAGAACCCTCTGCTGCTGCATAGAAGAATTCATCTCCCTGTCCAAGCAACCTATTTTTTCCAAGTCAACAACACGGAAGATGCAATCGACAGGAAGGCAAGTTAATTTGAAAACAGACATGTAAAACAAAAGGAAACAGGTCTATTTACCCACCAAAGAGTCTTTCGTCTTGTCCAACCATTATGTTTGTTTAAATGCAGCAATGCAGCACAAACAAAACGGACATGCACTAGCTTAGTATGCAGGAATAAACATATGCAACCAAGAAAACTTACCATGTAGGAAGGCACACAACTAGCTTAACACATATCCAGACCATAAATGAAATACAAAACAATGCAATATGAAACAACAGTACGAGCATGCACCTTTCTATATCCTCTTCAGCCGATGCAGTCAAGATTTTCTCCTTTTCTCCAGCTACTCTGTTTGTTTCAATTTGGGAACCCACAAAATTTAATGAACATCAATGGAAGCTGGTATTCAACGGAGAACAAGCAATATGTACATAGAGCAAAACTGACTCAACGAACAGTCTACAAAGGCAGAAACATGAACCTTTGTGCTTCTCTATCCATGGTTGTAAACGTGTACAATTTTTTTCCCTGGCCAAAATATATTACAAGGCACAAAATATCACACAACTGCATGGCCGCAGCTAAATGATTTCTGCTTTTCCCTGGGAATTTAACCACATATGCCCTCTAGCCATGTTCTTTATCCTCTACACAGATTGTTGTGCACACGATACAAGTTCTTAGTTTTTCGTCGCTAATTACCCACACATGAAAATATAATCTTGCAGAATCTTTGTTGCACATATCATATGTCAAGAACAACACAAATTGCATTCTGCGCACACCAGTCTATGTAGAGGAGAAAGGACATGTCATGTCATATCCACACATCTGACCATACATGGTTTATAAATGTACCTTGCATACATATGCTTTATTCCAACAAAAAAACAACGGGTATTGTAACTTCACATGCAATCCTCGAACAATTTTGCATGCAACTATTTTCTTTCATGGCAGGACTGCAGCACCAGGAAAATCTCACAGAATAACGGATCTCAACTTCAGCAGACATGGCAAATAAAACAACTGCATATCCACTGGTGGGTGCAGGGGCTGAACACCATAAAGCGCCCCAAGCAAAACAATAACAATCCAAAAAAAAAAGATAAGCTCCAACCACCACCTCTGCACCCCAACCCTACAAGGCCAAATCAAAGAAAAGAAACCAGCAAGGACCAAACCAGCGAGAAAGCACGAAGAGGCCGAACTGCACCCCCAACGCCCCAAAGTGCAAACCCCAGCCAAACAAACGGAACCAGTAACCCGGGAACCAACGAACCAGCAAGAACCATCGAGCCAGTGAACAACATATGTATCTCCAACGATTACAAAACTGCAACCCAAACAGAAAAGGAACCGGAAACACACAAGGAACATTCGACTACAAATAAGAAAACATTCTTACTTGCAAGATGCAAACTAAACAACAAACAAGGAATACAAAATGAAACCACGACATCGAAACTTACTCCGAAACAATGAAATGCAGAAGCACAGCTCGAATCACCAGCGAAACAACAACAAGCAGCAACCGAGAAACCAGTGAACAAAAACCACTCACTGAACCAGTAAACAATGTATGTAGCCTCAACGATTACAAGGATGAAGCATACAATGGTAGCAACCGACAAACCAACGAAGAAGAAGCAGTCATTGAACCAGTAAACAATGTATGTAGCTTCAATGGAAGAACAAGGACGAAACATACAATGGCTATTGAACTGGCGGTAGACAATCAAGTGCAAATTCACTGTAACTGTATAGAAAATTTCGAGGAAAAATGTACTCCAAGAACCGTATTTACATAAACATTTAAGACTCTCAGGCTGTCTAAGCACCTCACGGAATGCAAACATTTAAGATGTTAGGGGTGTTGTAGAACGTTGTGTCATGTGAACATTTACGCAGTCAGTCCTATTGACGCATCTCGGAATAAGTGTCAATACATTTCAAGAAATATACATCCGCCAAAGACACTATAAACTTTGGAATTCTCAATCACTAAAAAGCTTGGATATCAAAACTTTTCAGTATGCTTATTACATATCAAAACTTGCGGATATATTCGGGTAGTAGAAAATGCTAATACAAACATTCGAACTAATGCTAGCATTAATCAACCTTGAAGCAAGATATAGGAAAAATATATGATTAAAACATACTGACTACGAGAAAAACTTTGGATATGTTGCCATATAGTACATTGGGAATAGCGAAGCCGGCAATAAGACCTCCAATCTCTTATCCAATCAGTACATATATGTTACTTTTTATTATATAAAAATATATGTTTTTATTTCCATAGCTCCAACAATAGGTATTGTGCAAATATTTCAGGTCAAAGGACAAAGTAATATGCAGTCAACGATTTATCGATTGCTATAGTCTCTCTACGCCTACGGTAGGGACTAATAACGTTGTTTTTCTCGAATCTTATTTTTAGTAGAGTTTAAATTTTATTTTAATTTTAGATTTTATTTATGGTTAGTTTAGTTTATTATTGTAGTTTTGTCTTTAAATTTTAGTTTAACTTCATTTACTTTTTAGTCAATGTAATTTTATTTTATTATTTTAGTTTACTCTAATATAGTTTCAATATGGTTTTAGTTTTATTTAATTTTTTTATTTTTAATTTAGTTTAATCTAATTTTTTTAGTTGTTTTCCTCGGATGGGGTGACACATGGACTACACGCGTTATTGGATGGGGTGAATACGAGGGAAGTTAAAGCCCCTCGCCGCCACTCTTCTCCCCTGTCCAATCGCGATGGTTAATTTACATGAGCGCCAAGGTCTAGTGTGTTTGCCTTAATGGAGACCCAGGCTCGACTCCTCGACATCAGTACAAAACCGGTAATTGCCATTACTCCTGCACTAATGGCTACTAGAACCATCAAATCCTTCATCCTCCTAGTCTTTTCGTCTTGTGGGGAGTTCTATATCGGGCATTTAAGCGTTGTTCATGGTATCATTCTGCTTCTTCTGCTCCACGCCTTGGCTCGCACCATTGTTAATTATGTCCGCTCTATGCTCTTCTCAGCCATGCCTTGTGAGAGAGGTAAGCCTCGACGAGGGCCAGCCTATTACAGTGAGTTTGATAGACAAAAATGCTCGGGACCAACCTCTCTAGCTCTCATACCAGGCGGCTGCTCAGACCACCCGGGTTCTTTTGGTTAGAATTTGTTTAAAGAGGCTTAATCAGAACCCTGTCCTTCAAGCACAGAGGGTCTCCATGGCAGGTGCTCGATGGAAGAAGAAATTTCTCCCAACTGGGAGGAAGTTATTCCTTTTTTGCCGTCAACCGCCGTGGAGCACTGGCTCACCACATACACCACCACCCCTTTCCAGGAGCTAGTCGAGATAGGATATATTGTGGAAGAAGAAGTCTTGCCTCCAAAGAAACACTCGGGACAAAATTCAGCGACCACCATGGAAGAGGACCCTGACACGGATTTCGCCGCTGCAAATGAATTTGTCGCTGCTACCATGGATGAAGACCCTGATGATGAATAGGCTCATGATGTTGAAGCCGATGAATAGGCTCACCCAGCTCCCAACTCTTTCAGACTTATGGAAGACCACCTAGTCTTGATCTTCGAGATGCGCAAGGATTTGGCAGAACAACAACACCGTCAGAGTATCTTCATCAAGCATTTGGACGTCATGTATGACTCCCTATCAAGCGAGCTTGAGAAGAGTTGATGCCTGACTTGCTTCCAGCCTTTCGTCTTCTAACTTCACCAAGATGAACGCTCGGGTTCGCCCCATGTCTAGTGCTTTCACGGGTTTTTTCTTTGGTTTAATTGCTAAGGTTTTGCAATTTTTGCACACCAAAGTCTTTGATTCTGGTTCGATAGGTGGTCGGGGCACTCAGTCCACCGCTTGTTCTGGTTTCCACGCTTGTGGCAGAACAAGTGGCAAGTCCCCATGTCTGTATATCAACAATTGTCTTCTTTTTTTAAGGTTTTGGAACAATGAACAATTGTCTTGTCCACACGTTCTGATTTCCACTGCGGTGACATAACATTTAGCGTGTTATAATGTACACTCAGACACGTATGTTTTTTGCTAAAGCAAAGTAATACAATATTTTTATTTATAAAAAAAAAATCTAGTTGTTTTTGTAATTAAGGTTTAGTTTATTTTGTTTAGTATGTGTATATATCATTTTTGTTTTTGTTTTAATCCTTTTGTTAAGTCTATTATTAATATTGTTTAGTCTATTATTAATAGTGAATGTTTGACTCATACTAATTCAAAGTTGTTATGATTGGATGCCAATAGAAGATGCCATGTGATTGTATGGAATGGGAGAGTCTACCATGTCTTTGAGTTACTAGATCAGTGAAAATTTGTTTTGAAATTGATCACACTAGTGCCAGAAATCCGAAGATTACAATCACTAAAAATCGCTATCAAATTGGATCGATTCAATAATCATTGCATGAAAAGTAGGACCATCGTGTTAAGATTCAACAGAAACCGGATCCCATCAAACTCGTCCCAAATTTTTTTGGCGATTTGCAAAAAGGCGTCACTGTGGCAAACGCTCCCGGAGGTTAAAAAATTCGAACCAGTGAAAGATCTCGGCTCGCATTTCCGTGAATTTGTTTAAATTTTTTTTAAGTAGAGCTGAGCTCACCTTTGTACAGATTCATATTAAAGAAAATTGCAAAGCATTATTTATATTAAAGAATAGTGAAGTCAGGGACAATTGATGTCGCAAAGAGTTGCGACTGCCCAAAGTTTGTTTCGTAAATTCCCTTCTTCTAGGGTGTATTTTGCATATGTTATATTGTTGTAGTGTTCAAGAAAGTAAATTGGATCTCTATCCAGTAGAAGATTCTGTCTTCGAATCTCGCAGAGGGAATCTCGCAGAGGGTAGAAGGTGAGCTCTCTGGAAATGAATTTCTTTTGCAAAGATCTACATTCGCGTTGTGAGTCAAATTTATTGGCTCGATTTGGGAAGGATTTTGGCACAGAGATTCCTATTGGGTCAAAGAAGTTTGTCCAAAGATGTGGGATCCCGGAGTGTGGCAGAGCCCATGGGAATTCATGCCTTCCATGTTAGAGAATAATGGAGAAAATCAAGTAATGTTGTTACAAGTAGATTCACCGACTGTTCAGATCCGTTTATATCGGAGTCTGTTAAACCTACTCTTCTGATATATATGTAATGATTTATTCAATGAAATAAGATCGATATTGTTGTGTTGTGTGTTCTTCTAATTTCTAATTTGGTATCAGAGCTTCGCTGGGCTTAATCCCTTACGGGAATGCCCAAGAAGATGCGATAGCCATTGAAGTTGATTCGTTGTACATGTGCGTGCTGTTTGCTATTCAGACTGAGGAGAGAGAGACCAATTGATCGCTGTATTGTTGCAGACGTTCATTGCTGCTGCAGACCGAGGAGAGATTGTTGTTGAGATTTCTGTGGAATCGTTGAACGCTGGGATCGAACACTGAGGTCGCTGTTTCATTTGTGCAGGCGGAAGAGCCGAAATCTAATATTACAGAGGTAATGGACTGTTGTGTGTTAAATCTAAACCAGCGGGAAATGATATAGCTGAACCGGCATGAAAGAGCACGAGCTAACGTGGAGAGGAGGAGCGATTTGC
>JASDQU010347259.1:0-10060 GCA_032191745.1 Picea mariana
CTTCTAGGCAAGATATGGATACAAGATTCTTTTCTAAACCATGTACATATAAGACATTGCTCAAATGAACATTGTTAATTGTTTTTAGCTTGACAGAGGCTTGACCAATTCCTTCGACTGGGTAAGTGCTTTTGTCTCCAAGCTCTACCTTGTATGATGTCTTCTTTTCATTTAGATTGGAGAGTCTGGCTTGATCTCCTGTCATATGCCTAGAAGCTCCACTATCAATTATCCACATGTCATCTTCAAGCGTTCCTGTGAGTGCTGAGTAGTGTAGATGACTAGTCTTTTCATTCATGACTTTGGTTGATTGATGACTGGTCAAGCTTTGACCCAAAATTTCAACTTTGACGTTTTTGCCTTCTGAGAGTGCCAAGAGGTGCGCTGGACTAAGGTGCACTTGAATATCTTCTCCTTGAGTGAGGTGTTCCATCATAAGGTGTTGGATCAGAGTTTTAGGGTTTCTGCAACTGCAGCTGCTAGTAACCCTAGCGGCAGTGCTTTGGTAACTGCTCCTGCTAGAAACCCTAGCGGCAGTTCTTCAACGAGCTTAGTATCCTTATGGCTATGCTCCCTTCCAGTGTTTAGACTGAATAAAGGAGGTGTGGGCCCATAACCTATTAGAATATTGGATGTGTGTGTTTAACCATAGACAATATAGCAATATTGTCACCCAACCATAGGCACTAATGCCACCCTCGAGCACCTTGACCTTGACAGAGAGAAGAATTTCGGTAGCAAATCAATAGCCAACCAAGGCTAATGCACCAAGCAAGAGATCACCAAGACTGATCAGAGAGTCCAACCCAGAAAGACCGAAACTATAGACTTCAGAACTAGTGGCAGCAGCTTCTTTAGGACTTGCGCACAAAACTGCCCAACTGCAGTGCGCACAAGTGTGTTTCTACGATTCTAAGAATTCTAGCTAAAGTGAAGATTGGCCTCCTGTATTTATACTGCTTCTACTAGACTGTCAGGGCCGACTTCTCATTCTGGGTGCTAATTAATTAATATTAATAGTCTCCTTTAGCCAACATCTCTTCTAGGGTTATATTCAATTCTTTTCTTGCTTCTAGAATATTCTAATCTTGTCAAAGGTCACAAATGGAGGTTAATACCTCCCTTAGCTACCATAATATCAACAGAAACTATGTATTGTCTTCTCTATGTGGCCCTTGTTCAACATTAAGGGGGAATGTGAATCTTGTGTTTTAACTTATAATGCCTTCTCTTCAAGGCCCCCTATTCAAATTAAGGGGAGATGCAGATAATAGGGGTGGTATTCTTCACATTTCGGCCATGGCCAACCTTATGTTTAGTTAAGTATCCATAAACCCAATCTCACTTGTATTTCAACACAGCCAAACCTACCAATTCTCTTTTGTATTTCTGCCACAGTTGACCTTATGTTGAGTCGAGTATCAATAAACCCACTCTCACCTATATTTGCAATTCATTTATATTGTGTTGGGTATCTATAACCCACTCTCATTTGTATTTCGGCCGCGCACAACCCTATATCCAATTGGGTATCTATAAACCCATTCTTATTTGTATTCACCATTTTTCTCCCTAGCCTCATGTTCAGCATAAAGGGGGATGTTGAGAATGGTGTAAGCTCCACTTTCGGCCATCGCTAACCTCACATTGTAATCATTATTATTTTATTTCTAGGTTTGATAAGGCCAACCTAGCCAACTCAACATAGGCTTGGCATGATAATTCTATATAAAGTGCAGAAAGAAACCAGGGTAAAGATCCAAAGATAATGGAGGAAAATTCACATATTCTATTTATTTTCCTTAAGAAGAGGAATGGGGAATTTTTTCTAGTTTATTTTGACTCACAAATTGGGGACCATGATGTGCCATTGCAGCTTGTTGCTACTCAAACTCTCACTAAGTGAAAAGTCCTAACCACAACTGTGAAAGCCTAAATGCAACTTAGACTAGCTACTACTATCAGTTGGGAGGTTTAATCTTTCTCTCTTCAGACTAAGAGGTTCCAGGCCTATGGAGGCTTCCCTGTGAAACAATTAAATCCAAGTTATCATTTAGAATTAAACCAATGAAAGGAGCCTTCCGAGAACCAATCTGGTTGATTAGGTCCCAAGACTGGCTAGCGAAGGTTCGAGGAACAATTACAGTAACCTACATGTAACAATCACCCAAGGTGCAAGTACTCTCATAGTTGGTGGGAACCCTCCAAGGGAGTTGAGGTAGTGATTATCCGTCTATCCCAAGTACCGCAAGTATTTCCCCCTTGCAATCACTTGTGTGGTATCCTAAAATTTCTGTGTTTACCACTTCACAATCAATGGCTAGGGTGGAATAGTCGTAGGTTGAACCACACACAAGGGAAGGCTAACTAAGCCCGAAATTCCAAGAAGTGATTCCACACAAGATGGCCTACACTTCCGAAATCCCCAAATGAGTAGTAGTCCAAGTAGTACTACAAACACCCTAAAAGGCGGAGAGGGGATATCTTCCACCTGCTCTAAGTGCGACCTCGTGACTTACGCATGTGTTAGATGCGCTTCCCAGGGATTGATTGCTAGATGGATTTTTTAGATGTTGCAGTGGAAGTTTTTTGGATTTAATGAGTTGAATTAGTGCTGGTAAATTTGCATAAGTGTGGATGCTCTGAAATAAAATGTTGCAAATCCACTTAAGTGTGTAAGTATTGATCCAAATGAAAGTGCTTGCAGATTTATATATTAGTTAGAGCATTCCAATGTGAAGTGAAGTGAGCAAATATAATATCATCCATACCAATTAACCATGTTCAATGCGATGAGCTAATTTAAATGATTAAGTGCTTGTAAATGTGAATGCCTTAAGAATGATAAAGAAATCTGAGTGTATCTCATAACATCACATACAATATTCAAGCAGACTTAGCAGAGAACTATTCTGATCCCAAAGATCGCTGCTAGGCACAATGGGAGAGCATACTTTAGTTCTCTACAAACCTGCAGACTTAGAGAATGATTTTTTATCCCAAAGATTGCTGCTAGGCGCAATGGGAGAGCATACACCAATTCTCAGAGTCTATAATATTGAAGCATCATAAACCATTTATGGTAAAATTGCTGAAATGGTCATTCATAGGTGTCATTAAGGTACCCAAATGATCCTTGAAAGTGTAAAGTGTTTAAGCAGTTTGTGAGCTGTTTCAAGATCCAATTTACTCCTTTAAACATTGAATTGAAAGTAATGACCATAAGTGCAGATACCATTTATCAAATACTCAGTTAACATCCATGACCATGACATATTGCAGCAGTAGAGTTAATTTGCGGAGGAAATTTGTGTAAACAAATTTGCTTGGAAGTGACTGTCAACAAGAGAGTAATCTCAGCATGGTAAATTCCAGCAATAATAATAGTCACTCGGGAGTAAATAAACAGATCCAAACGCAGGTGCAGCAAGTTTACTCTCATAAAAGAAATTACTTAGCTAGATTTATGATGATAATTCAAATTTATAATTTGTATCTAGCAGTTAGCACCTCCAACTACAAATGTTTGTAACAGAAATGAAAGGTAACAGTTAGCAGCAAGTGATTAAAATGATTCCTGAAAAGTGAAACTCATGATCTGTTTGTTTACCTAAGTCTGCCCAAGTGTTTAAATCTGAAAAAATGATTGATTTAGGAGCAATCTATCTAGGAATAAAACTGTTTGCAAGTGTTAGATAGCTGAAAAATGAAATAGAGAAGTTTAATCTCTAATTGCTGGGTTAGATCTGCTCCTGGGGTCAAAATCAGCTCACTAAACAGATTTAGAGGTGGTCTCCCTGCACAAAAATTATATCAGCAGACAGCAAGAGGGAAAGTGGAATCAAATCAGCAGATTTGTAAAGTTTAATTTGGCCTCAAAGCCAACTCTGCCTGAAATATCAGACCTATGAGGAAGTCTGATTAAATTTCTAGATCCAAGTGTTTAAATAAATTCAGAAAAATGGGCAGCAAGATAAAGGGGTTCCAATCTGAATGCAGAGATTCAAACCACCTAGGAAATTTAGGCCCAAACATAGAACAGACCAGCAACAAATAAAGGTTAGAATTTCTCCCAAATCTGAAATGATTTAAAGTTGAATGGTGAGCTGAGAATCCGCAGCTACACACAGTTAGACATGCTCAGATCCTAAAACAAAAAGCCAATATATTTTCATTTTATTTTTTTACAATTTTCTGAAGTAAAAAGGAAAGTGTTTCGACATGCAAATCAACTAGAATGATGAAGGTCAAGGTAAAACAGTGAGTTGCATCGAACAGCCCAGCCACTAAAGATAATCCATGGGGGATGTGTGGCCCTGAAAACAACCTGAAGTTAGAAATTTCAACCTGCAAACCGTATATAAGATTGCTAGAATAAACATTGAAGGGAAATTTGAAATTTGTGTAGTTAGAAATGGAAAGACCAATGCCTAACTAACCTAGGGCTATGGGGTCTAATGTAAGCATCCAAAGAGGGAGTTTCTTCTAGATATTAAAGGACCAAGTGCAAGAAGCGGAGGTGTGGACTCACACAGGAGCTCCACAAAACGAACAAACTAAGAGAGAAGCTAGATTTCAAAAGAGAAATTGTGCTAAGACTGGCATAGTATGTTCCTAGCATGCAATTTAAACTTGAAAATGACCCTAGAACACATCTAGAGACTTACATCAACATGACCCTGGAAAAAACCCCCCATGGGGAAAACTAGTTTGGAGTAGATGTATATAGAAGGCCTCAAAGCAAAATGTACAACACAGAAAACATAAACAAGTGAACCTGTTGCTATAGCAACCCTTCTCGGATGCCTTGGAGTTCCTTGAAGACCTCCCTGCTAGCCTCTTGAAGCAATGCGCCTTTTTCCTTGGTGCACCCTTCTTCCTCAGCTTTCCTTTGACCCTTTTCCTTGTGCCTTTGCTTTGACCTTGCCTTTGCTTGTGCCTTTAACCTTGCCTTTCCCTTTGCTTTGCCTTTGATGAAGCGCCCTCCTCTCAAGAGTGACTCTCTCCAAGTAATGGTGCGCCCTTATGCTCAAGTGCGGCCCCTCCTCTAGCAAAACTCCACAATGGTGCGCCCTCCTTCACCCTTGCGTCGTCTACACACTAGAGTGTGCCTAAGTGAATGAGTCCTCTCCTCAATATAGGAGCCTCTCCCAAGCTAAATGTTCCCCCAATCCTCTAGAATGCGCCCTCTTCTAGCATATGCACCCCTCCTCCATAGAATGCACCCCTACACAAGATGATGTCCAAGCCTCCATGGTAGACTCTCCATGCAAGCTAGAACCCAAGCTAGGGCTCCTCAAACCTCACCCTCATGCTCCTTCTCCTCCTCGAGATATGTGCCCAAGAGCTCCTCTCTTCTCCTCTTCTCTCAAGTGAAGATGAATCTCATATTTTCCGTATTCCCTCCTTTAGCCTCTCTTTGGCCTAGATCCAATCTAGCCAAAGAGAGGCTAAATGAGGGAATAGGAAAAATATTCCATATTCCCTAACCCTAAAAGATCAATGGCCTAGATCCAATCTGGCCAAGTCTAATCAATGGGTGAGATCTAATCCAAAAATCTCACTTAGGAAACCCACTTTCCTTAGTTTGCTTTATGTCTTTTAACTCACCCACAAAGTGAATTAAATGTCACTTTAATGACTTAAGTGACATATTTCACTTTTGACTTAAATCTCCTAAGTCAAAGTAAAATTAGAATCATAAAGTACACTAATGAGGGTAATAGTCTCCCCCTTTGTGTTTAGAGACTCACAAACACAAGGGGACCACTTTCCAAGGTACCCAAATCTCAACACCAAACATAGTGATATCTCAGCTCAATGTGTTTTGATCTGTCATGAAACATCAGATTCTCGGAGAGCTTTATACAGCTATGGTTATCTCAGTGGATTAATGTGGGTTCCAACTCAACACTGAACAAATCTGAGAGTAGATTTCTGAGCCACACTGTTTCTCTACTAGCAGCACTTGCAGCAATGTATTTTGCCTCTGCAGTGCTTTGGGCTATGGAGCCCTATTTCCTGTTGGACCAGAAGATCATAGTTGAACCCAAACTAAAACAATATTGGAAGTACTCTTTCGGTCCATTGTACTGCCCATCCAATCTGAATCTGTAAAACCATGAAGCTTTACCCCTCCACTGGAAGTGTATTTGAGCCCATAGGCTATAGTCCCCCAAACATATCTGAGAACATGATTAACAGCAACCATATGAATATGTTTTGGTTCACACATGAATTGGCTGAGGGCATTCACTCCATAACAAATGTTTGGTCTGGTATTACTAGATAGAATAAGGGCCCAATGATCTGACGATATACGGTGGGGTCTTCTGGATCTGATCTTGTAGCTTGATCATGTAACTTCTTCAGGTTAGAAATCATAGGTGTGGACATGGACTTACAGTCCAGCATGCCAAATATGCAAAGCACATCAACTGCATACTTGCTTTGTGAGAGAAAGATCTCACCTAGTTTCTTCCACACCTCTAAGCCAAGAAAGTAGTGCATAAGACCCAAGTCTTTCATTTCAAATTCTGTTGATAACTCTCTCTTAGTCTAAGCTATAAGATGTTCCTCTCCAGTAAGGAAAAAATCATCCACATATAAAACCAAGATAACAGAATGATTCTGCACAATCTTTATATAAAGATTAGGATCTGTTATACTCTTGGAGAATCCAAGACTCTGTAGAAAACTGTCAATTCTTCCATACCAAGCCCTCGGAGCTTGTTTCAATCCATACAAGGCTTTCTTGAGTTTGCAGACATGGGATTCTTTCCCATGGATCACGAAACCCTCAAGCTACTCAATATAAACTTCTTGCTCAACTTCACCATTGAGAAAGGCAGTCTTAACATCCATTTGGTGAAGTTTCCAATCAAAAATTGAAGCAAGAGAGATAATGATTCCGATGGAAGTATACCTGGCAACAAGAGCAAAGATCTCGTCATAATCAATTCCTTATTTCTGGGAAAATCCACGAGCCACAAATCTAGCTTTGAATTTTTCAACACTGCCATCTGTTGCATGCTTTATTTTGTAAAGTCATTTAGAGGTTACCACTTATTTGCCATGAGGTCTTAGGACCACTTCCCATACATTATTCTTTAATATTGACTTGTACTCTTCTATCATGGCATCCTTCCACACTTTATGTTGGGAGGCCTCTTTAAAAGTGGAAAGTTCTGAATCAATCACAAGATTCAACTACGCTATCAGGCCAGAGTACTTATTTGGTTTCTTGCTTTCTCTTAAGGTACCTTTAGGTGTTGCAAGCTTTTCTGCTTCCTTTAAAATTTCCCGACACCAAGTTGGATTCCTTTTAACAGGAGGTTTATTTAAGGGAAACTCAACAGAATCCCTTATGGGATCCACTGAAGGCTCTATGGTCTCCTCCCTCTACTCATCTGGTAGTGGTGAATCTGAAGGTTCCGAAGATGGAGCTTCCTGCTCCTCTGTATCACATGGAAGTTCTCGGGAACGACAAAACGTTGTTTCTTCATGAAAAATCACGTCTCTACTGACTTCAATGAACTTTTGCCCCGGTACATAAATTCTATATGTTTTTGAGGTTTCATTGTATCCCACAAAAGTTCCTTTCTTTACAGAGGTCTCTAACTTAGTCCTCTTTTCTTTAGGTTTTCTTTAGGAATATGAATGTAGACAGGACTACCAAAGATTCTCAAATGGTCAACTGAAGGCTTCTTACCGGTGAAGACTTCTTATGGAGTTTTCTCTTCTAGGGATTTATGAGGACACCTGTTCTAAATATAGATTGCAGTGCTTGTAGCTTCGACCGAAAGAGACAATGGTAGATTTTGGTCATACATCATGGCTCTGGCTGCTTCACAAATCGTCATGTTCTTTCTTTCTGCAACCCCATTCTGCTGAGGATTATAAGGCAGAGTCAGCTCACTCTTAATCCCTGAAGCTCGGCAGAGATCATTGTACTTGTGGGAGTCAAATTCCTCTCCATTGTCTGTTCTAAAAACACGGATGTGTCTAGCTGTTTGATTCTCAACAAGATTCTGAAAATCTTGAAATTTACTAAAATATACATCTTTAGTTTTCAAAAAATAAATCCAAGTTTTACAGGAACAATCATCAATAAAAATGATATAATAAAAACAACCATTCATTGATGGAGCAGTCATAGGTCCACAAAGATCGAGATGAATAAGATCTAAAATGCCATTAGTTTTTCTATTACTGTAAGGGTAAGGTTTCTTTGTATTCTTATCGAGAGCACAGCCTCTACAAACACTATCATGCTCAAATCAAAAAACTGGCATACCTCTTACCATCTTTTGCAAACTTTGGAGTGCATTGTAGTTGAGATGTCCAAGCCTTTTGTGCTATAGCTCGCAGGGGTTTATCATCTCGTGAACTAATGCTTGAACAACTTGACCAGTGATTTTGTAAAGTCCACTCACTTGAGTTCCAATGGTCATGGCTGAGCTCAAACTCCCATTTAAGGGCCACATGAGAGCCTTCCCTTTGGAGAAGGCTACTTAGTACCCTTTGCTTTCTAGCACTGCAACTAAGAAGATTTTTCTTTAAACCAGGAACATAAAGAATTTCATCGATATGAAATGCATTACCTGTCTGAAGCTGAAAAGATGATGATCCAAACCCTTTGATGTCATAGGTGCCATCATCACCCAATTCTACCTTCACATTGAACTTCTTATCCCGATAGTTTACCAGATTTTGTTTGAAGCCTGTCATGTGTTTGGAGGTCCCGCTGTCCACTAACCAAACTTCTTCCGACTTGGTTACAGTGCCAGAGAGGGCTGAGACAAGATAACATTCCCAGCATTGTTCTTGCTCTTTAGTAGCAGCCCTAGTTCTTCTTCTCTGAGGTTCTTCTTCCTCAGTTGCAACTGAAGCATGGAACCTGCCTCTTTGTTTCTGCTGTGAAGGAGGGTTCCTGCAGTCTTTTGCATAATGACCTACCCTTTTACAGTTAAAGCATCTTATTTTAGATAAATGAGAGTGGAAGTGAGATTGCTTACCTTGGGGTTTCTTACCTTTGCCTCTGTGTGGAGGAAACTTCTTCCATCTCTAGGCTTTGACTGAAAGAGCATGGTCTCTTATTGTTGACGGTTCATTCCTGCTTTTAAGTCTACCCTCTTCTTCCAAGCAATCATGCCATAATCTCTCGAAGTTGGGTTGAACTTCTCTTCCGTTGACCAAAGAGAGAAATGTATCAGAGCCAGGTTAGTTGGGACAGCTCTCTTCTATTGAAATGGCAAAGGAAGTGTGTACGGCTTGTATGTCTTCTACCCAAACTAGTGAGGTCTGGTATATAGACAGTGGAGCGTCTAGTCACATGACTGGCCTCAAGCACTACTTCAACAACTTGAGTGAAAAGGAATTTGGGTTTGAAATCCTACTTGGTGATGACTATGCCTATCATCCAAAGGGAGTCGGAACTATAAGGTTTGAGAGAGAGTCTGGGAAGCCTCTTTAACTATCAGATGTTCTCCAAGGATGATTTTAAGGATGGAAATTTATTTTAAAATGTAGAAACCTTGGTGAATATTACCAATCCTTCATATGTCAACTATAAATGTTTGGCGATATTCTTTAAAAAATATTCAAATTTCTAAGTATGTTATAAGTTTTTATAAAATTTTGGCAAGTTTTAAGGTAAAATAATTTTATCCTATAGAATTTTGGCGAATCATTTTTAAAATAGCGAATCTCATTTTTGGAAAAACCATGGAAAATTAGCGCATGAGCGAAATTTAGCCCCTAAAATCATGTTCTTGGACTAAAGAAGAATCTGGTCTCTATATCAGCCCTAGAAGACAAGAGTTATGAGGTCTCCTTCAAGGATCGAAGGGCCTACATCAAGCCCAAGGGAGTTGAGGATGGGATCTGAACAAGTCATTGGAGTAAGAAAAGACAAGCTGTATAAATTATAGTTTGACTCTCACTACACTCTAGCAAGTAGCAACAGCACCAGAGACTGTGAGTTATGGCACAGGTGCGTAGCTCATCTTGGACATGGTGCGTAGCTCATCTCGGACATGGTGCCCTCAAAATCTTGGGT
>JASDQU010347263.1:0-12356 GCA_032191745.1 Picea mariana
TAATATTTATTGTCTAATTCATTTAAGGGAAAAGTAAATTAGACACATGTTTCGTGTTGACTTTTCAACATAATGTTCTTACCATTCCGAGGAACGGATAAATGTGTTCCTTTGAGTGAGAGGTACCCACCTATTAACGCTTGCTAATCTCTTTCCGAGATAATTGAGTAATTACTTATTGGCATGTCAATTACCTTAATGTTGAGGGTTGTCCTTATTTCGGGATGAGCACACAAAACTAAGGTCACATCTTTAATCTCACCTATTGTTGTTTCTTGTAGACTATTATAGGAGAGCATGCTTCTGTCATTTTCATTTGTACAAGACAAGTCTAGCTTCTCCATAATAATCTTCGACATCAAACTTGGGCCCGAACCGCCATCAATGAGGCAACAATGGGCAATATTATCCATAATCTTTACAGAAATATAAAAAGGGGGATTTTTTACAGGGTATCTAAAGTTATGTACACCTACTTTATTTACAGATGAATCCTCTTTGTTTAGCTCTTTAGAAATATTGGCTACAACGAAATCTTTTCCTTCCATGAATTGTTTCAGATGCATCTGTTGTTTAGGGATGGCAACCATGTCTAGAATGGTTGCATATGCTTTGATGTTGTCCAATTGATTTAAGATATTGTACTTGGAATATGGGAGAGGGGAAGTTGTTCCTTGACTGTCAGGAACCTTAGGAACTTGAACGGTAACAACAGGTGAGGATGAGCTTGAGCTAGAAGAAATGCAGGGAGGATCGAATTTTCCCTTGGGATCATAGGCTTTGTTCCTAGTATTGATGACAATGACATCTTCTGGCTCTGCAAAATCTAGGATATCGATAGTATATTCTGGTCTCTTACCAAATATCTTATCTCTGGCACTCTTCTTTACCTCACATATGGTCTCCCCGTGGTGTTCCTCGCAGAAGTTACACCAAATTCGAGGAAAGATAGATTTAGGCTGAAAATTATTTTCAATCGGACCTCTAAAGGGGGGTGTAGAAGAGGATGAAGCTCCAGGGGTGAGAGGGGAGGCAGACCCCTTTCGCTCGAAAGCTATCATATGATTGTTCATATTTTGTACTAGCTATAAGAGGGCAGACATGTATGTCTGTTTAACTGACTCTCCCTAGGGAAGACTTGTTATTTCAAGTTGTTATTCATGCTCTGAACAAGTATGCAGAGCAGAACCGAGATTATCAATGGATTTTTCCTCAAGCCTATGACAGTAGGGGGAAGGAAATGCATTGTAGTAATGCATGAAAGATGCTTGGTTCTGAGGTCGAATTAGTTCATGGATTTGATTGTATAGCTTAGTGAAACTCAAGTTGAAAGACTTTATGGTTTCACCATCCTTATAGGTGACATTATTATATTCTCGTAACTTCTCGGCTGGGCTCTTAGGTTTCCCATAAGTGGATCTAAACCAATAGATTAATTCCTCCCAAGTAGCCAAAATCTTAGGAGGAAGGTCAAAGAAATCGGTCGCAGCCTTTCCTTCCAAGGAATTGACGAATAAGCACATGCAAGTATCATTGTCATTGGCTCCTATGTTATGACAAGCATTAGAAAACGTCGCCATGTGTTCGTTTGTAGTGACAATGTTATTTCCTGAAAACCTAGGAAGATGCTCCTTGAACTTAGGAAGTGGACGAGTAGAAAGTGCTAAGTTAAGAGGAGAGGACACATGCCACAATCTTGTTATGGCATCTTCTTCAAACTGAAATAGCCCATACTTTTTAATAACTTTGGAGGGATTTTTGGTATATTGGGCAGGGATATGGTGGCTATATAAGCTACTAATCACTAACGAAGATGAAGACTGAGAAGAGGAAGCACATCCAGTGCCACCGAAGCCACCACTAGATTCCATCTTATGGATGATAGATGAGGGAAAGAGAGACAAACTAGATGAATCAGACGAAGTTCTCCTCAAAGCACCTTGTTGGGAGGATAACACAATGTTCCTTCTTTCTATTTCACCAATAGGATTAATTTCAGGTGATAAGCCTCTTCTTCTTCTAGAAGCACGAGAGTCTAAGGACATGAAAGAAGGGCCAAAAAATAAGAAACAAGAAGGTTACTATTGATTTCTAGGTTGTCTACGTATAGCTTCCAATCGTTCTTGAGCACTAATGTCTCATTCAATTGTTGCCCATGAATGATTAAGCTCAACACGGGTATTGGCAATGTCTAAAATGGTGTTAAATAGTTTCAAAGCAATGTTGGTTTGGTCTTGAAGATCGGGCTCAATATTGGGTTGCCTTGCAATAGGAAAAGTCATTAAGAAATAAAACAGTCAAAGAATCAATATCAGAAAAATAGATGTATCAATGAAAATAGAGTATAAAAACTAACCAGAGAGATATTGAAGATTTCCCCAGTATGGTCGCCAAATAAATGTTGAGGGAAAGATATGAAATGATCTTACTCAAGCATTTTCATATTTTTCTTGGCTAAAGAAAAATAGACATGAATATCACCCTATGTTTATAGTCATCAAAAATGAAATCCTAACTCACAAGTATTGATTACAAGTGCTTAGGCTAGTCTTTTTCACAATTAAAAGCTTGCCGGAAAATTCATTTTAATATGATTTTCTGAATATAATAGTTGTTGAAATAAATGTAGAGACAGAAGTAAAGACACCAAGATGATAATTACGATAGATGAGACATAAAACAATCATTTATTTCATTCCAATTCATCAAAGAGTCATTCTCTTTACAAAATTTCATACAGAAATTTCGGACCAAAGTCAAACTTAGACATCCCTGATGGAACATACAAAAGGACCTCTGACATAAAATCAAAAACTGAACTCTAAAAGATGGATCAGATTTCCATAGATTTTTGCCCACTCGACTCTGCACAATAGCCTTTGTCAATCATGAAAACTAATTCACAAACGGACAAGTCTACATAGACTATCAAAGATAGATCAACACCTCTAAAAAACAAGTGTCTGAATGATGTAATTCAACCCCGATTCTTGTTGTCTACAATAAGACCCTGCTATCATAAATAAAATTAGGCTCGTGATAAATTAAAGAATGAATGAAAACTGAACTATCTCAACATAAACTCAAAGAGAAAACCTTAGTACGCTTCTCCTTCTATCCTCTATCTTGTCCCTCCCTTTCATTTTTCCTTTAAGAAAATTAGAAATGATTGAAGTAGTTGAGATACCTCATTAGTTAAGTTAATTAAAACTCAACCAACTTTTTAGTTAAATGGGGAAAAGTAATAAATCATAATAAGGTTTTAAATAAATAATAACTAGTAGGTGGGACCCCTTGTGACTCCCTTTGGCTCTTAACAATCATAACATAACTAGTTAATTAAGCAAAATACCCCTCCTTGTGACTCCCATCATCACATTCACATTTTCCAATTCATCTCATTTGTATTTGAAATTATTTTCAAAAAAATATATTACTCATATATCCAAAGAAAACATGTTGTCCAAAACTCCTTAAGTCAACTGTCATCAACCACAAATAAAATAAAACTCAAAAACCATATTTCCCACTCTGGGATGCAATCTTTCCTTGATTGTTGTTGTAACCCTTCGATTTTTGTGAATTTTCCTTTGGTTGTGCTAAGCCTTTAGGCCTAATATAAATTTATCACGTGAGAACAATCATCCCTCAAATTCATCAGGGAAGACAAGGATTTATCAAAGCCATTGGAGGGTGAGGAAGGGGCAATAGTGGCTTTTCCTTTGTCAAGGGAATGGTGGGCCTCGGTTTTCAACCTTTTGCTAGCATGAGAGGACTGAATAGGTGAGTGGACCGGTGCAGCTTGGGCAATCTGGTTAACAGACGGGGGAGTAGGTAACGAAAAATTGGGCCAGCCACGATGTTGGGAGACCGTCAAGTGGACAATCTCTTGCCATCCGTAATTTTTGGGAACCTCGGGTTGCAATGAGACATGAGGGGGCACGAGAATACTAGGGGCTTGTGGAGCTTGGAATGGAGGCCTTTTAGGCCTAGGTTGGACCACCCCTTGCCCAATCCAATTGAAAAATCTAGCCTGAAACAACTGGCCTAACTCTTGCAAGTCATTATCAAAGTGTATGGAGAATGTTGGCCTTCTTGGGCCTATGTTCCAATTAAACCTCCCTCGGTTGCCCCTGCCATGGCTACCTTGGCTGAAAAAGCTCATTCCTACATGCATGATTGATTAGCAAATAGTCCTTTTAACAACCATACATGACAACTCTTTAAAAATATGAAATAGATTTTGTCTCAGCAACATATCAAACTCACGCAATCCAATCCATAAAATTTTTTTACTCGTTGTCGATGAGAAGGGGGTGAACAAAAGGTTCTGGGATATACGAGGGCTTGTATTAAGAAAAAAAATATAAAATGAGGGGGAAAAGAAACATGGTTACTGCTCAAAGACATCCACAATAAACTGTAATGCAAACCAAAGAAAATATCATTGTGATCCAACCATGAAAATGCGACTTCAAACTGCTTCAATACATAATTCTTCTTGACTGTAATTAAATTTTAGAACAGAAAGTGAAAAATGAATGTGGGAAGGCGATGGGGTTGTAATTAGAGAAAAGCGAAATAATGATAGGGAAAGAGAGCGGGTATTGTTCATAAATTTAATTAAGTAATCCATAAAACCATTTTGTAAAAGGAAATAACACCAACCAAATGACCATTGTGACCCAGAAAACAATTAATGTGTACAATTCAAACAATCATCTGCATTAACTTGCTCAATGTTTGTAATCAAATATTTAACACAATTTCATCAAAACAAGACAGTATGCATTCCACAAAAACCTGTAGGGGAGCTCTGTTCTTCTTATTTATCCATTTAATATTTTTTTTAAATTCCAAATAAATAAACAGTCACTTAATCCCACTCTATTCAGTATCAAAAATCAACCACCTTCAATCAACACAGACACAGAAAGAATGCCCTATTTAATCCCTCAATTCCATCTACAATTAAATTGTATCGCGATCATACATGTCACAGCACCCATGCCTATCACTGTTAAAATGCATGATATTCATTAAACATACATAGTGGGCAGTCAACACAACGATCCATATTTAAATTGCAAATATCCTGATTCCATTTAAACACACAGACAACAATCACCACTTCAACTCATTCTATGCTATGGAATACACAAACCAGTCAACAAAATTCAAGTGTATTTATGTGATTGTACAGGTCCAATTATCTTTTACTCTAAACATTCACAATGTTGGGTTATTAATCCAATACAACGAGGCATCAAAAGTATACCCGATCTCATAACATAAATTGATCAAATTGCAACAAATCCATGTTTAAAAACTCATGACCCTCTCTGATGGCGCAATCAAATAATATCAATAACAAATACAGTGGATGGTTGTGCCATAATTACCACGATTGCAACACTCCATTTGGAAATTAAAAACACACAGTCACAACAATCATTAACTCCTTAACATTTTGTAGGAATGCCACACACATACCCATGCATCACGCACGAAGCATTGTTTTGCATTAATCAATTGTAAACTAATGCTAGGTTAGCAATCCAACAATTGTAATGTAAGAGACAACGACTTTGCATTCGAACCAATTCTCCAATCAACCAATTATCATGCTGAGTTTGTCAATTTCATTGTCCAAATAACCAATGCAGAGACTAAATACCAAAACCAACACCACTATCAATGTAATCAACAGAGATGAGCCAAAAATTGAACACTCTCGATAATACACCAACAACTCATAACAACCAACAGCGTACCCAACGGCCATAACAGTTTCCTCTATCAAAACCTAGGCTTGAGAAATCGAGGGTTTTCTATGTGGACCAACATAGGGAGACATGGAGTCGATTTCCATCATCGGGTGAGAACATTTGAGACCAACGGTGCAAACACAAGGTATACTACAATTAACTTCGCATACAAGGTGATAATTCCCGTGATAGGAGAGATTATAAACATAGGAGAAAGGATTCATTCTGGTTCTGTAACAACACTTAGAACACGCAGGGTATAACCCTCATGGTTTTTCCAATCAACCCGAGAATGTTGAGATAGGACAGGGCCGAGGAATAACAGTCACCTTAAGCAAGCCCTTTGGAAAAAAAACCATCACAACCCATTGCGCAACATTAGTAACATGAACGAACTCATACCCAAGTGAATCAAAGCGCGGTGACACAAGGTGTTTCAAACCCAGTAAACCCCATAACAACAAACGATTGGGTAAGGTGATAAGATAGTGTCGAGATGGCCTGCCAATCTTAACCAAATAAAAAAACCTTTAACCAAGACCAACAAGGATGACAAAGGGCCTTCATGGTTTCTAATACCCAAAATGATCAATAAAACCATGACTCCAACATTACTGCAATGAAACCCACACCAACCATCCATTCCAGAAAAATATCACCAATTTACACAGTTTCCATACTTAAGGAAAGCACAAAGTCATACATACCGAGCCACTATCTATTTCATCACCAAAGCAAATTCATGGATGGAAAAAAGACATACCTGTAACCAAGAGCACCTTAAAAATGCGAGTTGGTCGAGCGGTTCTTCCTCTACTTGAAATTCGGAGCCTAACTACAACAAACACAGTTGAACAATAGCTTGAATAGGGTGGCAGCCAGTGGAAAGAGTAAGGGTGACATGCAGTAAATGCACGTCGCCTCCACCCCCAGTCAATTAATTCCTTAGTACACGCCAGCAAGCTTCCCATTAACTCATTCAATTAAACCATGTATCGAAACCATCACCCACTAATTGCCAATAACGCGACCCATATCACATTTATCCATTTCCAACTTATGCCATAACATAAATCAACCATGTTTCATATAACTCAATGAAATCGCACAGCTACTAACTTGTTAGCTAGGATGATCAACAATCATTTCAATTTCAAAGCATGTATAGTAGTATATTAGCATAGTTTAAATCCTTCCTTTTTCATTTTGTTACATTGCTTTTATTTCTTTCCCATTGCTCTTATATATTATTACTAACATTCTCTTGTGCAGGTGTCCTAGTAATGGATCAAAGAACATATAGCAATGATAACATAGGTCGTTGTAACATAAAATTTGAGCCTAGAGCAGCAGAAAAAACACATAACATGCCTTATCCATCATGCAATAAAAACAAGATTTCATCAACCATGTAAGCAGTGTCGAATAGTGGCAAAAACATCAAATAAGAGCCATATATTATCTCCCAATCTACAAGGGGGTCCCACCTACTACTATTATTTATTGTGTTAGCTTATAATAATAGGCTTTTAGCAATACTTTGCGGGAAAAACACCTCGTTACGATTTTAATCCTCAACAGTAATCTCGACATAATGTAGAATGTCTCTCTCGCTGAGAGGGAGTGTTGATGTTTGGGAAGCATCGTAAATACATTCTACTAGATTAATAATTAATAATATGATTATTAATTATTAAAAAATATTATTAATGTAATAATATATTTATATGAGGTACAAATATATATCATAAATAAGTAGTTATTTATGATGAGTGTTCCATATATATATATATATATATATTACCCAAGGGATGCATCCTTTCATGGATGGTCACCATATGTTCTATATATATGGAACACTCAATCATTGTAACAATGTATTGAATGAATATCATCTTATATATGAAAAAACAACACTTTGGCCCATTGTTTGAGAGGAGGTTCTCCTTCTATCTCTTGCGATCATTCGTATTAGTGAGTGTTTTGATAAATGTGTCTGTGAATAGTTCAACAACTCTTTTCCATTTGGATATATTTTTTCAATGAGTCCTTTAGGGAGAGGATACTTCTAGCAAGAAAAAAATCCCTATTAGATATTTTCCATAACTCAAAGATAAATAATATTATGTCCTCAATATTTCTAGCCACTTTTTTTCTAACTCCACTTAATAATTCTTGGGATTCTTTTGAACTGGAAGATTTATCAAGAATTTATTTTGTAGATTCTTTAGGTCATTTAATAGCAAGGGGTGGAATAAATAAAGGTTCAAGGTTCAACGTAGATTCAATTTCAACAATCCTTCTTTTCAACTTGATGTTTTCTTCCTACCACTTGTTTATATAATGTTTCCATAAGTCTATGATTGATTCATGCATCATCATGGGTATAGATGCTCCCAAAACTTTAGTATCCATAATGATGATATGATCTTCCATCATTCTCTTTCCCTTGACCTTGACTATATCTATTTGAATATTTCTAGCATCATTATCATAATTTTCATCATTCACAGTGATAGACTTATCTTCAAAGGTGGGTAACACATACTACAATGCTTCTTTTTCTATCATCTTGTTGTCCTTTATTTGTGTTATTGCCTAGCCTAGAATTTTATCAAAATCATAATCAATCTCCATATCATTTACATTTTCATCAAGTCCTCCATGGTGTTCTACTTTATCATCCTTTGAGGATCTATTCCTCTTGGGAACATCGGAGGTGGCATGTCCTTTCTCCTACTTAAATTTATTTGGATGTACTCCATCACCACTATCACCAACTTCTTCTTTAGCTACATTCTTCCTATCACCTCCACTAAATGAAACAAAGGAACCCTTCTTGGAGGGAAGTGAGGCATTCCTGGTAGAGTGAGCAATAGACCCCCCATCCTTTAGGGATTTTTTCATTAATAAATCATTTGAGGAATTCAATAGACTTATCCTAAAGGGTGGGTAATTCACACTACAATACTTCTTTTGCTATCAATGTCTTGTCCCATATTTTCAAAACTACCTAGACTAAAATTTTATCAGAATAATCGTCAATCTCCATATCATTTAAATTTTCATCAAGTCATCCACGATGTTCTCTTTTATCCTATTTTTGGGATCTCTTCCTCTTGGGAACATGTGAGGTGTTGTGTCTTTTCTGTTGCTTAAATTTATTTGGGTCTTCCCCATCACCAACTTCTTCAATTGCATTCTTCCTTCCACCTCCACTAAATGAAAACATAAGAATCATTATCCAAGGGAAGTGAGGTATTCTTGGCAGAGTGAGCCACAAACTGCCATCTCTACAAGCATTGAGGAAAACTACTTCTCGAAGGGGGTGGAATGATGGGATCTTCCCTAGGGGTGTAAAAGGGATCTAGGGTCGAGTTAAGAATATGGAAATTATGATGGCCATTTAATGTAATGTGGAATAGGTCCATAATGTTATTATTATTATTATTAAGTAAGGCCCATTAGTAGTTAGCATTGAATAAGTGTAATGTGGCCTCATTAAAGAAGGCACACCAAGTAGTTAGCATTTGGTTATGATTAGGGCTCTCTAGCTAGATAATAAATAAGGATGGGGTCCTCCTTATGAATCATGTATGGGAATATTATTGTATTGAACTTATCTCATTATTAGGTTCCCTCCTTGAAGAGGCAAGTGAAAAAGATTGATCCTTCCATAAAAGGATCATTGTATGGTGTTTCCCTACCTCAATGGTTTTGATGTTGAATAAATTGATAAATATTTATGATATTTCATTTATGATTCAATCTTAAGGGATAAGGATCGTAACATCATGAGAGTGAAGTATCTTTAACCCCTATCCTTTGAGTACTGGATAAGGAAGGAGCCAAAAACACATCAAAGTTATTCAATTGTTTAGAAATACCTAGTTGAATCTTTCCCTCTTAACGGTTCATGGATGGCATGGAGGATTGTGGTAGGAAAGAGGGTGTGAGTTGAAGTATATCTATGGACGAGAGCAAGAAGAAACTTTAAGCAATCACAGATCCCCGAGAACATCTTCACACTTTGAATATTCACTCATTTGGTGATGCATCGTTAACTATTCATGCCAATTCATGGAGAGAAACTTGGAAGTCAACCAAGGAGTTCACTTTGGTATGGATATGCACTTAGGAATGGAAAAAATACACAAAAATTCCAATAAATAGTGATATAAAGCTAAAGACATTAGAGAATGAGCTTATTTGGTCTACAAATCCACCCATAGGTAGCTATATAGCAAGGTTGGGATATGCTTCATTGTTTGAAGAGGATGTAAGAATATAAAGGGAATGGTGGTGACACATAATATGGAAGCTCAAAGGTGTAATGAAGGGCATTTTCTTCTTCTAGTTTTCCCTATCCAACAAGGTGCTCACTTGAATATACTTCCAAAGAGGGGAAAAAGAGGACTTAGTATATGTATAATGGGCATAAACCATGAGTAGAATGTTTCTCATTTATTAGTTGATGATTAGTATTCTGAAGAGGTATGGACATCCTTGAAAACATTGTTATATGGTGCAAGAAAATGGGAAGCATACACTTTTTAGAATCCTTTACATATTAGTTCAAGGATTGAGAGGTAAGTGAATATAGAGATCTTTCCTATCATTGATAGTTGGGTTATCTAGCACTTTAGAAATGATATAATTTTTCAAATGCATCATATTCTCTAAAATAAATATGCTACCAAGTGAAAAAAAATTATGAGGAATATAGAGATTTGTGGATGGTCTGCCCATCTATGAGGATTCTAAAATCACAATGAATTGATTAAATGCATTCATTCAACAAAGAGTTGACTCAACTAATAAAAGAATTCCCGTAAATCAAATACCACTTTGTCATGGGTCATATCTCAATTACAGCTTCCATTTCATTCTCACATATATTTCTATAACACAATGCAAAGGTTGATACATTATCCAAAACAATGGTGCTATTAGAGGTAAAGGTTGATACATTATCCAAAACAATGGTGCTATTAGAGGTAGGAAGGATAAATCAAATCTAGAAAAAATGTGTTATCATTGATCATTGATATTTTTTCTTTTTATTAGAATCTTCTTAATAATATTCCCTATCATTCATACTAGTTTATTGTAATAATAACAGTGAATGAATATATTTATGTATTTATGATTATTATAATTTTTCTTACTAATTTGTAATTTTAAATTAATTCTTGTGTAAAATATAAAAATGTAAATTATTTTTCTCTTAAAATGTAATTTAAATGTTTTTAAAATTGACCTTTTTTGGATGTTCAAAATAATAATAAAAAAAATTAATATTTTTTGGCTTAAATTTAAGTATCATTTTGAATTAAGAAAATTACACATACTAATAGTTAACATTGCAAAATTAAATTACAATAAAAATATTTAAAAACATTAAATCCATTTTTATATTAAAAATAATGATTTCAATAATCCATAATAACAAATCATAAAACTTATGATGTTAACCATGTAAAAAAAAAAATTTTAAATATAAAAGTTAATTTTTCTCTTTAAAAAAGTTGAAATAAAATTCATATAAATATGTTAAAGTGGACCAATCTAAATAAATTAAAAAAACAAATAATTAATTGTAACATTAAAATTTTACTATTAATAAATTTATAAATGTTAACTCAAGCGAGGATGGCATAAAGATGCTCAATCTTGGCTAAACTATTGGGGAATAATGGAAGAAACCATTTTGCAAAATAAAGATACTATTAAAAAAAACGTCAAATCAAAATTTAAAGAAAAAATGTGGTGTGATAAAGAGTTAGAGGAAAAAATAAAATTGAGGTATTATAAAGATGTAATCAACCCTAATCTAGAAGATCAAAATTATCTATCTGTTTTGCCAAGTGTAAAGAAAAAAATAAGCATTGCTAAGATAAGAACAAATTATCATGAGCTCCATAGTGAAACTAGCGTTGGTCAATTCCTAAAACGCCATGCCATATGCCATGAAAGAGTGTGTCACCTTTGTGACACTAAGAAGGTTGAAGATGAAAAGCACTTTCTCTTAGATTGTCCAGCCTATACCCATATTAGATCTCATTTTCAAAATATTGATCACACTACCAACCTTCCTAACCTCTTAATTTAACAAAAGTATGGTGATCTTGGAAAGCTTCTCTTAATGTTTTTCGAGCACAAAAACAAAATTCTAAAGAATTACAAGTAATCACTTACCCTCTTAAGATCCGATAGACCAATTAGATCTTAGTAGACGTTAATCATCATCATCATCATCATTCTTAAATTTATTAAAAAAATATGAAATTTATAAAAATTAATAAAAAAAAATTTATAAAATTCATAAAAGTTAATGAATATTAATAACAATAAGTTGTTTGCTTTACATTTATATAGATTACTTACTAATCAATAAAAATGAAAGCGATGTCAATTGATCAAATGGATTACTATTTTCAAGTCCATTCTATTTTTTCAGGACACTTCCACCAAAACAAACACAAACTAATTAATCCATAATATTTTTGCAAGACACTTCAACCAAGACAAACACAAACTAATTAATTAATTAATGCAAACCTTTGTGTCCCACAAAACAACCAAAAT